>RJWM01001853.1:17317-58510 GCA_004363535.1 Dasyprocta punctata | reverse complement strand
GTTTTGTTTTTTTGAGACAGGTTCTTATTATGTAGCCTAGGCTGGCCTTGAATTCACAATGATCCTTATTCCTAGGCGTCTCAGTGACAGTGGTAAATATGTACTGAGATTACAGGTGTGTAATCTCCCAGTTCTCCCAGCTCAGGATGGATTTCTGTGTACCAAAATACCGTTTTCTACCATGAGAAGAAGATGAGAAATTTTAATAAGAAATGCTCACGTTGTGGTATATTCAATCAAAAGAATTTCAAAGAGAACAGTACCACATAGATATTGTGAATACATTCTTTAACAAGAGGCATTCTTTAAGAGAAAGCAACTATTTATCTGGATGCAAGGCTTCAAGATACAATTAATGATCTTGAAAGCTGGTCAGCACTTATGGGCTACCTCCATGCAGTTACCCATAATCTATCCCCAAAATATACTTTTTTATCATCTGTTGAATCTTCATGTTTTTTCATTTAGTTTTCTGCCATGATTTTGAAGTGTCAATATTACATCCCCAACCTGCATTTAAAAAATTATTTTCCATACTGCATATTTTCAGTAACTGGAGGTATAAATTGTGTAAAGACTTAAGGAATTTTCACTTTTTTTCAAATTTGATTCTGTAAAAGCGCATTGTCATAAGATTGACTTAGTATGTAAACCTTGTGCTTCTACATAAAATCATTGAAACCTAATAAATGAAGAGATGTCCTTTTTGTACATCTGAAAAATAAGTTTCTAGATCTCTGCTCTGAGCAACTGCATGTGTAGTGCTGACCCATTGCAATATTTGATGTATCTCTTCAAAAGACTTAAATTGTCCTGCGTAGTATTTCCAGTGACCACAGTTACAAAGTTGGGTACACACAATTACCAACCATAGTGATAGGCTATTTATTTATTTATTTATCTGTTTATTTGTTGGAGACAGGGTCTTGCTGTGTCGTTTAGCCTAGCATTGAATTCTCTTTTGTCCAGGCTGGCTTTGAACTCTCAGCAATCCTCCTGCCTCAGCCTCCTGTGTGCTGAGATTACAGGCGTGTACCTCCATGCCTGACTTGTGATATCCATTTTTACTTTTTAGTTTTGACCTGTTTCTTTATAAGCATGGTTTGTCTGTTCATAAGTGAACAGCTTTTACATCTGTTGTTAGTATACCTCAGTAATTACACTTCAAAACTGTATTATTGTATAAAGTGACCTGTGAAGTATTGAAGTATTGTCATGTTTTTAATATTACTCAAATGTCCCTTTAAAATGTAAATGCAGATTTTTCTCTTTTGTAACACAAAGGAATGTTTGACTAGTACAAGGGGATTTTAAATGTGAGATACTCCATCACTATAAGGTTGTGGGAGAAGAGCAAAACCCACTGAAGGAGTTGAAACAAACAGTGCAGTAATAACCTAGCAACCAAGTTAATGAAGTATAGTAGAGATAAATTCATTAATTAAACTTGATTTATTTGGCTTATTTTTCCTTGAGTACCAGTAGGATGTAGAGCATTATGAAAAATATAATATATGATGGACAAGAATCAGTATCTTATAACGTTATAGTAATTCAGGCGAGCTAGACACTGAGTATGAACATAAGTTGTAAAGGGCACCATTTAGGCCCAGGGATATAGTTCAGTGACATAAGTGTCTGCCTGGCAAACACAAGGTCCTGAGTTTGATTCTTGATACAGAAAGAAAAAAAAAAAAAAAGAAGGAAAGAAAGCACCATTTAGATATCTAGCAGTTTTTACTTTTCTATCCATCTTGCTTACTATGTGGATCTACCTTCCACGACACATTGTCTTTCCTGAGCTAGTTCTTTGATTTCCTTGTCCACTCTGTATAAATATTCATTTATTTATTTATTTATTTATTTATTTATTTATTTTTGCAGCAACAGGGATTGAACTCACAACTTCGCGCCTGTCAGACAGGTGCTTAAGTCATTGAGCCAAACTCCGGGCTCTGGTTTTTTGAGGCAGGGTCGCACTGTGTAGCTCAGGCCGGCCTTGAACTCACAACACTCCTCCTACCTCAGCCTCCTGATTTGTATAGATTTTCTTATGGAAAATTTTGGATTTAAATACTTTGGTAAGCGAAGTGTTTTAAAATAACAGAAGATATTAAAGAGAGCCAGAAGCCGGGCGTGGTGGCGCATGCCTTTAATCCCAGCACTCAGGAGGCTGAGGTAGGAGGAGCCTTGTGAGTTCAAGGCCGGCTTGGGCTACAAGGTGAGCACAAGACGGGTCTGAGCTACATAGTGCGACCCTGCCTCAAAAAAGTAGGGCTGGGAGTTTGGCTCAGTGGCTTAAGCGCCTGTCTGGCAGGCGTGAGGCTGTAAGTTCAATCCCCAGTGCCACAAAAAAAAAAAAAAAGAGCCAGATACAGGTGCTATTCCCGGCACCCTGCGGAGGGGTGGGAGAAACCCTTGGGAGTTCAAGATCATAGTGGGGAACATAGTGAGACTTTGTCTTACAAAATTTTGACAAAAGTTGTTTAAGGACTCATTTTGGACCTTATAACAAAATTACTTATGCCACATATAGAAGTGAGACCTTACACTTTGCTGGGTTTTTTTGTTTTTTTTTGTTTTGTTTTGTTTTGTTTTTGTGGCACCAGGGATTGAACTCACAGCCTCGCGCCTGCCAGACAGGCGCTTAAGCCCCTGAGCCAAACTCCCGGCCCAGGTTTTTTGAGGCAGGGTCGCACTGTGTAGCTCAGGCAGGCCTTGCACTCACATTGTAGCCCAAGCCGCTCACGTTGTAGCCCAAGCCGGCTTTGAACTCACAACGCTCCTCCTACCTCAGCCTCCTGAGTGCTGGGATTAAAGGTGTGCGCCACCACGCCCGGCTTTTTTTTTTTTTTTTTTTTAACTCAGTCCATATTCAGTACTCTTAAAACTTGGGTTTTACTTCAGAGTAAAACTTATTTCTTTTTTGGTTATTTTTGTCTCTGTGCTTAATATGCTTTTGTTTTGCTTTGTTTTGTTTTTGTGGGTTTTTTTTGGGGGGGGGTCAGGGTCTTGCTATGTGGTTTAGGCTGGCCTTAAGCTCACTATGTAGCCTGCCCTGGCCTTGAACTTGCAACAATCCTCCTGCCTCAGCCTCCTGAGTGCTGGAATCACAGGCAACTGCCACCATACGCAGCTTGATATCATGCTTCACACATGTTAAAACATCCGCTGATATGTTAAAAAAAAAAAAAAAGTAAATCTTAGAAAGTATTAGTTCATTAGAACTGATTTTGTACTTCTTGGATATTCTTATTCAGCACTTTCACTCTAGTTATTAGGCTGCTGTCTGCAAGCACTATACATTTTCTGTGCTTCAGAATGATGTATCTAATCACAAAAGTGTCTTCAAACATTTATCTTAAAGCCATCATTATTTTTCTTCTTAATATTATGGTTTTTGTTGTTGTTGTTGTTTGGTATCCGAAATCAAACTCACGACCTTACACTTGCTGGGCAGGCTCTTATATTAGTATTTTTGTATCCCTGGCTCTTTTTTTTTTTTTTTTTTTTTTTGCGGCACCGGGGATTGAACTCACAACCTCGCGCCTGCCAGAGCAGGCGCTTAAGGCACTGAGCCAAACTCCTGGCCCTAGTTTTTTGAGGCAGGGTCGCACTATGTAGCTCAGGCCGGCTTTGTGCTCGCGTTGTAGCCCAAGCCGGCCTCGAACTCACAACGCTCCGCCTAGTGCTGGGATTAAAGGCGTGCGCCACCACGCCCGGCTTACTGTATCCCTGGCTCTTATATTAGTATTTTTGAACTGGATGTGGTGGCACACACCTGTAATCCCAGCATTCGGGAGGCAGAGGGAGAAGGATCCCTGTGAGTTCAAAGCCAGCCTAGGCTACATAGTGAGTTCAAGGCCAGCCCGAACTACATAGTGAGACCCTGTCTCAAAAACAGAAAAAAAATTGTTGATATGCTAGCCTAGTTGCTCTTTTAAAAAGTTTTTTTTTTGTGTTTTTACTCTTGATTCCTCTTGATACCTTTCTTTCTACATCCAACTGGCAAATATACTGTATTGATAAGATTATTGTCTTGGTTACTTTTTTCTGGTTACTGAGAGAAAACATCTGATGCCCAAAAATAGGGAAGAAAAGGTTTATTTCTTACAGTTCTTGGAGGTTTCAGCCCATACTCAGCAGGCTCCAAGACAGCCTGGCGTGGCAGGTGGGACAGCTGTTAATGGCGTCTGCAAAATCACAAGGCAAACCTGCAAGAGAGGAAAAACACCACGTGCCCGCCCTTACACTGTATGTTGGCTCCACCCCCGGGTGGGTGTCACACTCACATCGCCAATCCCAGTGCTAGACAACAAACCAGTCACAAATGCCAGACTCAGCCCCATCTATAATTACATGAGGCTTAAGTGGGAGCCATCCAACCACGCTGTAACAATTATTAATGACAGAGGTATAGATAGTTCTTTAAAACTACAAAGTCTGAAAAGGAAAGGCTGCTTGGAGGAGATTTGAATTGTCTTACGTATTATGGATAGATGTCTGAATGGTATACAAAAGGGAAATCATTCCAGGCAGACAGCTGCAGGACCAGTGCCACAGAGAGTGGCAAGCCTGGCATATTTGTAGAACAAGAAACCAATCTGTGATTTAGAGCATACATTCCTGATGATGCATTGCCCCCAAAGTAGCAAAAATTGCTTTTTAAGGGGAGTGAAAATAATCACAAATATGGTTTGTTGGCCCTCTAAAACTCAACCCTATCTGATAAAATCTTATTTTTTTTACTATTAATTGGATGTGAGTGGAAATTCAGGGGAAAAATTCTGGAAGGGGAGAGGTTGATAAAAAACGGTTGTGAAACTTTGATCCCTAGTTTATGGGATGTTTGGGGCTGGCGATAAATGGAGCTGAATGTTAAATGATGAAACTGATTGTACTAGCAGGGATGGATCATTTCAAGGATTTGGACTCCATCTTGTTAGTAAAGGATAACCACTGGAGGTTAAAGCCTGGAAATAGGGTTGAGGTACTGTAGCTCAGTGGTAAACATTTTCCTAGTGTGGGTTCAGTTCCCAGCATCACTAAGTAAATACAACCTGGAAATAAGATGTGACTTCATGATAATTACTCTGAGCATTTGAAGTTGTATCTGTGGGTGAAAGGAAGCACACTAGAGGCAGAAAAGCTTATGTAAGTAGGTAGAAAGGATGAACATAAAACATTTTGTCCTAACTGGTATATATGTTTCCATGAAAAAGCAAAACTATTAATGATTGTGCGGCAATGTTAGGGAATCCAGGAGCTACAGTTTTGGCTGAAGAGAGGTTCAGCAGAATATGGCAGCAGCAGAATATGGGATTCTGAGATAAGAGATAAGTAGGCCAAGATGGCCAGCTGATTGGAGAGTGTCTCCTTCCAGCAGACTTGGACTGTAAAACACATGTAAAGTAGTTAAGCCTGCATACTTGTAAGAAGTCAGATGAATTTTTACAAACATATTTAACTTATTTATTGTGCAAATCACGATATAGAATATAGATAGAATATTACCACAGTACAGAGTATTACCAAAGAAAATTCCCTTTTCCCATTCTAGTCAGTACCCTTTTCCAAAGGAGCTACTTTTCTGTTTCTGTCATCATATATCTGGTCTTTCTGCTTTTGAACTTCATTTCTGTGAAATCGTGTGTATCTGGCAACCAATGGCTATGAAACTACTTTGCTTCTTTGCATTCTACTTCTGCACTGGACTTTAAATCTCTTGGAGCTTTTCTTGGTGTTAATTTGCTTGTCCTTCACATCCTGGATCACCTTCTCGCCTACCCTTCTGTTACATCTTCCTCACTCCGTCCATAACTACTCTTGGAATAATTGCCGCAGCCCCGGATGGTGCAGTTGTCCAGTTTGCAGTGGAGTAGCACCAGGGCATCTTTTGCTTACTGAGAATAGGCTCAGACCGGGTGCTCAAGTGTTAGATAATTTCTTGGTGTTAGATGATTTCTAGGTTTCCTTTTTTTTTTTTTTTTGGTGGCACTGGGGTTTGAACTCACAGCTTCACGCCTGCTAGACAGGCGCTTACACCACTGAGCCAAACTCCCGGCCCTAGTTTTTTGAGGCAGGTTCGCACTATGTAGCTCAGGCCAGCCTTGTGCTCACATCATAGCCCAAGCGGGCCTCACACTCACGACACTCCTCCTACCTCAGCCTTCTGAGTGCTGGGATTAAAGGCGTGTGCCACCACGCCCGGCGATTTCTAGTTTTCTGATTGGAGTAACTGTATAGATAACGGTACATTATTACAGGTTCTGTTTTAAAAAGGATTTGAAACCCCTTACAAGGGATACAGATAGAAATATTTATTTAGTAAGCATTTGAAACTTCAAGTCAAACCTGTTTATGGGAATGAATTACTCTGAGAGTCTGTAGCACAGGGATCATGGTTAAAAATCCTAGAATGAGTAAAGAAGAGGGTCAAGGACAGATCTTCTGTGTGCTCTAATATTAAAAGAATGGAGGAATGAAAAGAAATCGTTGTGGGGTAGGAAGAGAACAGAAGAGTGCTGTTAAAGGAGAACATTTCAGAAAGAAATCATGAATCACAAATGCCTGCCTGTATGGAGTGTTAAAGAAAAGTGAGGACTGATAAACTCTTTGTTTTTTGGGGAGGGGTTTTTGGTTTGTGTTTTGTTTTGAGACAGGGTCTCATTGTGTAGTCTTGACTGGCCTTGAACTCACTATATGTAGTCCAGGCTGGCCTTAAACTCAGATACTCTCCTGCCTCAGCCTCCTGAGTGCTGTGATTACAGGCATGCGCCACAATGCCCAGCTGAATTGCTTCTGGGTGCATGACTTCAGTGGACAGATTAAGAAAGACCCTGGGGAGAAAAAAGGAAAAAAGCCTGACACTCATGCCTGTAGTCTTAGCACTCTGGGAACCTCTGAGGCATGAGGATCAAAAGTTTGAGCCCAGCAAGAGCGCTTAGTTTAATAAGACCTGTCTCAAAAAAAGGACTAGGGTCACAGTTCAGTGTGAGGGCTCTACATTCAATCCCCAGTATTACCAAAAAACAAAACAAAACAACTTCCCCTCAAACCCTGATTGCAGTGGGTTAAAAAGAAAAGAAGAAGCTAAAGGCAGCAAATGTACTGTTTGAGTGCTTGTAATTAGAAGGGGAAAGGTAAACGGTCTCCCAAAATCTTCTAGGGGGTACTCTGGCCTTACCATTCTTCACCTTCAAACACACATGTATTTTATGTCTCACATTAACAGCGTGTTCGTCAGTGATAGACTACATGTAGGATAGTGGTCCCTTGAGATTATATTGCCTACTTTCAATATACTGCATGCTAATACTTGAACTGTGACAAAATCTTCAATGATACATTTGTCAAAACATGTCCCTTGTTATGTGACAGTATTTGTAAAACTCTAACACTGTTTCTGAACCCTAAGGTATGTATATTCCCCCTTAGAGTTATACCCGTGCTTGCCTTTAATCCCTAGGCCAACTTCACTTCTTAAATGAGAACCTTCTGGAATGGAGCATAGGCTTTGGTATTTGTAGAAAGCTCCACCAGTAATCTTGGTACATTCACATGTGAGAAGCACTATCGATTGTGCCACATTATTTCCTGCTTCTGTACTTTGCATAGGATGGGAACTATATGAGATATCTATATATCTATCTTATCTATCTATCTATCTCCCTGGTACCGGGAATTGAACTCAGAACCTTGCACTTGCCAGGCAGGTACTTGTGTCGCTGAGCTATATCCCCAGCCTTAATGGTATATTATTATCAGGAATGAATTTGTTATTTGGACAAGCCAACTTCAAATGTAGAGTCCACTGCTGAAAATGAGTGACTGTAGGCAAGTCATCTAATGTCTCTAAACACTAAATATCTTTTCAGAATTATTGTATGGACTAAGTGAGATCTTATATTTGAAGTATTAAACAGTGTTTCTTCAAAATGACATTCAGTAAGTGATAATCATATGTGTTAGCTTATGGTTTCCTTTATCTGCAAGAAAAACTGCAGCTTTGCAAATTTGAACTCCTGGCTGAGATCTCATTCCTGTGCATGTCTACATAATTGCGCAACCTTCTTCACTTTTCCCCTCTTCTGTGTTCTCAGAATACCACACACCTTCTCCCATAGTGTTTACCGTGCTGTGTTATCGTTGCT
Organism: Dasyprocta punctata; assembly: GCA_004363535.1. NCBI lineage: Eukaryota > Metazoa > Chordata > Mammalia > Rodentia > Dasyproctidae > Dasyprocta > Dasyprocta punctata. The sequence goes on along the minus strand of RJWM01001853.1, from coordinate 50,357 downwards.
GTTCTGCTTTTCTCTTTGGCTATAGGCTCCTCAAGACAGTGCCAGTGTTCTTACCTCCCACTGACTGTCAGGTAGTATTTGTGCAGTAAATGACTTTAAAAATAAAAGCAGTGTAGAAAATGCTCCTTTACTATTCTAGTAGTGATTTCTGTTGGTCTAATAATTTAAAAACACTGATGAAGTTTGGCAAAAACTGCAAAATTTGCTGTTTTTTTTTTTTTTTTAAATAGAGGACTACATTACCATTACAACGAATAAACTGTTTTCCCTGGCAGTTCTTGAGAGACATTTCAAATAGAGAAAAATTAGTTCTATCTTGGAGTAGAAACTTCTTTTTTATGTGGCTTCAAAACAACTTGTAGGAAGGGCTGATTATGTAGCTCAGTGGTACAGTGCTTGTTTAGCGTGAATAAGGCCCCAAATTAAATCCCCAGTACAGCACAAACAGAACAAAAAATCTTGCGAGAAACATCACAGAAAATATTAATTTTTAATTTTTTAAATTTTTATCACCAGGTCATTTAAAATTTTTGCTGGACAAAAAGTTAATGATCAGTTAGGTGTTAATCACACCGGTGTTCCCTACTCAAAATCAGAATTTTTTTTTAAATAGCTAGCTTATTTTTGTTACAAGTTAGAGTGAGCTAGGACTGAAAAAAATTAAAATTTAGTAATCTTATAATCATTTCTTAATCCGTTTCAGAACTTAGAATATGGTTTTTAACTACACCCTCGTAGAGGATTTTTTTGAACTGTCAAAAGAGCAGCATTGTACTTGGAGTCATTTTTGAGTGAGTCACTGTGCGCATCCCTGAGGGCAGCAGAACAGAGATCCTGTTGTGTGCATCTACAGCAGATGTGCATTCGCAGGATTCCGTGGGGAGGAAAAGAACTTATTTATGCTTATGAGGCCCTCTGACCTTCATTTGTAAACCCAGCTGGATAGAAAGGTAATGTTAGATCTCAATACATACCTTTATTAGAGAACATATTTTCAGGCCTCGCATTGTACATGTATTGGAGATTCAAGAGAAGAGAAAGGTAACTAAAATTCAGCTTAATTAAGTACCACGTTAATTATAAATACCACGTGTTCAAGAGTTTGTAGGAAGGTGTTGTGGGAGAAGAGTAATGGGTAGGTAGGTGCTATTCAAGTTGTTTCAGAAAAGGGAACTGTAATTTGAAGTTAGGATATCTGAAAATTCAGGTGAAGAGAAAAAAGTGTATTTCTTAAGAGGGGAACAGTATTTGCAGAGACTACAACATGAGCACAGCATGTACATGCAGGTTGCCTGGGCAACTAGAACATTGGAGAATGGTCAAGATCAGGATCATGAGGAAGTATTTCCTTGTTGAGTCTGGATTTGTCTTTCAGAAAGAGCACCCTGGCAGTAGTGTGCAGAATGTGTTACAGGGGTTCAGACTAGAGGCGAAAAGGTTATATCGAGTTATTCAGTGACAAAACAGTCTTTACATGGCTGCAGTTGAGATGGTGAACATACATATATTCAGAAAGTAAAATTGACAGGTTTTTGGCTAGGACCATAGAAGTCAGTACTGTCATCTAAACAGGGAACCAATAATGAATTTTGCTTTGGTTCTGTTATACTTTAGATGCTGATGGCTCAGCGAAGTGAGACTGGTCAGTATCTAGTAGAACCTGTAGCATGTAAGTTTACTAGAGAACTCTGAACTGAAGTGCACACATACACACATACAGTCGAAGCTATGGATATGGACAGTATTGTTTCTCACAGTGGAGCCTCCAGTGAAGGAGGTAGATGTCACATTTCTAGGAATATAAACTTCATAAATATTTGAGAGTGTAAGGAAAGGACTAAGAAAGGACACTTAGAAGGAGCAGCCAGAGCAGCAGGTAGTAATCTTTCAAAAAGCCCTCTGTAGAAAAGGTGTTATTGTCCACACTTTATATATTGAAAAGTGGAATCATGGAGAGATTAACTTGCCTGAGGTCACACAGCTACAGTCAGAAGCAGTGGAGTCAATTCAAACCTAGTCTGATTCCATAGGCTGCTTATAACCATTAGTAAGCCAAATTATAGAAGGGATGGGACTTTTAAAATGGGGGAGTGAATGAATGATGAATGTGTTAGCAGTCAAATGTTACATAAAGAATGTGAGGAGAGAGGAGTATTTAAAAGTGCATATAAATTTTAGAATAAGTGTTAGATGACTTCACAGTGGGTAATCACAGTGGGATCAGGAAAGTGTACTTGAGATGACTAAATTTAGAAATCATGGAGTGCTTCATCTTGACACACTATAGTTTTAGTTGTTAATTAGAGCCTTGAAGGTTAAGCATTATCGTTTGGAACTTTTGTTCCTGAAATTTAAATTTTGGGTTATAATTTTTTTTAATGTTAAGGAGTTTTAATAAAATTTAAGTGCATTAAACAGGATGTATTAATTTACAAATGTTCGTGTGTACAATGAGAAATGTATATTTAATCTATAAAAAGATGTTACTAGATTCTAATGCAGTGATGGCAAGAGATTACCTTTCTAGGCAACATTGCTAGGGACAATTTGTGATGCACAGAAATTAGTGTATGGGGTTGATTGGGATACATGGGAAAACATAACTAAAGAATACAGATCTTTAAATGAAGATTTGAAATTTAAATAAAGCTAAAAATACCACTTGAAGGAACAAGCAAGAGATAGATGTGTGTTCCCCAGCTCCCATCTTTGCATTTGAAAATTTTTAATTGCTGAGACATAGAAAGAATAGTAGCCTTTATTTTGTTGTTTACTGTATACTCTTTACCCAGACTAATATTGTACCAAATTTACTCATTTCCTCTTTAATATTTACTTTATTTTGTTTAATCATTTGAAAGTAAGTGCAAACCTAACAACACTTCACCTCTCTAGTTAATCTCCAAGATGTCTCTTGTTTTATTTCTAGTTCAGAACCTGTCCAAGGTACCTTACATTTGATTGTTGTAGTTGCCTGTAATCTAGGGAGCATATGGTGCCTTTTTTCCCTGCTTTCTTAAGCATAGCGGTTTTGAAGAGTTTAATCAGCTGTTTTACAGAATGTATCATAATCTGGATTCATGTGGTTATTTCTTCGTGACTAAATTCTGGTTAAATAATTTTTGAGAAACTACATAGGTGGTGTTTTTTACTTCTCATTTTGGCCACTTCCCATTTTGCATACATACTGTTCATTACTAGGGATTCTAAATTTGATCATTTACATCTTTTTTTTTTTGTAACCAGTAAAGGTACTTTGCTGTGATTTACAAATGATCTTTAGGGTTTTATTTGGAGGATGTGTGACTGTCTTATTCAACAATATTTCACCTAGTGGTTTTACCATTTATTAATGATCCTTGTCTAGATTAACTATTACTTTGCTATTACAAAGTGATAACTTTGTGATTTTGTATTCCTTTACAGTTTTATGTTGTATTGTGATGTGTTTTGTTTTCTCTTGTTTTGTTTGAGGTGCTAGAGATTGAACCCAAGAAATGCTGAGCTACATGCCCAGCCTCTTAAAATTTGAGGTAGGTTCTCCCTAGGTTTCCCAGCGTGGCCTTGAATTTAGGATGTTCCTCCCTCAATCATCCAATTGTATGCCACCCCAAACCACTAATTTATTTGTTGTTTCCTGTAAGAAGAACTTTCTCCACCATACTCTCTTTCCTTTTCTTTTACTAACTATGAATTCAAGGATTTGTTTTATATTTAAAATCATTGCTGTTATTTGTTTTTGTTTGAGACACGGTCTTGCTGTGTATTTCAGGCAGGCCTTGAACCCAGGCTGACCTTGGACTTGCAGTGCCTGCCTGCCTCAGCCTCCCAAGTGAGACAGTGAAATTACAGATATTTGCCACCCTCACAACTTTGATTGTTAAATTGCCCCAGATTTAGCTAGTGGAAAACTTTGCAAAATCTCCTCCTAGGTTTTTTGAATAATCTTAAGTACTTTCTTGTTTTTTGGCATAAAATGATGTTCCAGATTTGTAATTTTCTTGCCTTAGTTTTGAAAGTCATTTATTCAAGGAACCCTGCTTCCATTTCTTTTCCCCTAGTACTAGAGACTGAACCCTACATCCCCAGTTCAAACTTGTGATTTTCCTCTCCTGCCTCAGCCTTCCAGTGTGCTGGTATTATAGGCTGATTCCTTTGATGGAAAATACATTTAGAAACAAGGTTTTTGGCTCCAAATACAGTGTTTTATATTTTTGTGCTGCCGTTTTTTTGAGTATGTGGATATACCTTGATGAATGAGAAAACCAGTGGAATGAAATTCTGTGTTTAATATGTGCTTGTGATAACTTGGGGCTAGTTTAACTCATTTATGCTGAAGATTGCAATTTTTTAATTTTTCCCCATGAAATTCATATGTAGAAAAATTCAAGGAACAAGAATTTAAAGAGAAAAGTGTATATTATGTTCCATTGTTTGTTTGTAATGTCCCAAAAATGGGACACCAGGCAATGTCTCTTTCAATCTGAAGAACTTCATTTAAGATTCCTTGTCAGACAGGTCTGATGAAGATATGTTCTCTCAGCCCTTGTTTGTCCAGGAATATCTTTGTCTCTCCTTCGTTTCTAAAATATAGCTTTGCTGGATGCAGGATTTTTTTTTTTTTTTTGGCACTGGGGATCGAACTCACAACCTGACGCCTGCCAGACAAGCGCTTAAGCCACTGAGCCAAATTCCCAGCCCTAGTTTTTTGAGGCAGGGTAGCACTATGTAGCTCAGGCTGGCCTTGCGTGCACGTTGTAGCCCAAGCTGGCCTGGAACTCACAATGCTCCACCTACTTCAGCCTCCCAAGTGCTGGGATTAAAGTTGTGCGTCACCACGCCCAGCTGGATGCAGGATTCTTACTTAAGAGTGTTTTGCCTCAGTTTCTGTGGAAAGTTCATGCCACTGTCTCGTGGCCATAAGGATTTTTTTCTGATAAGTTTGCTATAAGACAGATTAGAATACTGTATGTTGTTTTCTGTAGCAGCCTTGAGAATTTTTTTCTTCACATTGACATTTGACAGTTTGGTTGTAAGACGTCTTGAGGTAGACTTGGTTGAGTTAAATCTGACTGGTGACCTTTTACTTTCTTGTACATGACTACTGTATCCTAAATTTGGGAAGTTTTCTACTATTATTTCTTCGAATAAGCTTTCTGAACTTCTACTTCTGTTAGAGTATTTAGTATGGCTTCAAGTTAGGGGTCATGCTGCTCACTGCTTTGCCTTTGTTGCCCAGAATTGCATTTGTTACTCTAGGTCTCTTCTGCTTCCGGATGAATTTTAGGATTATTTTCTCTAATTCTGTGAGATATGCTATTAGAATTTTTGATTGAGATTACATTGAATCTGTGTAACAATTTTGGGAATGAGACCATTTTCACTATATTGATTCTTGCTACCCAAGAAGCATAAGAGCTATCTTTTCATTTTCTGATATCCTCTTCAATCCCTTTTTAAAAATACTATAGTTTTCATTGTGGAGATCTTTTCCTTTTTTCATTAGATTGATTTCTAGGTATTTCGTTTTTTTGGATGCTATTCTGAAAAGTGTTGTTTTCCTAATTTCTCTCTCAGTGAGTTTGTTGTTTGTATGAATGCTATTGATTTTTGAGTCTTGGCTTTGTATCCAACTACACTACTGAATTTGGTTATTAAATCTAGAAGTCTTCTGGTGGAGTTTTTGGGGTCTTCTATGTAGAGTTCATATCATCTGCAAATAATAACAATTTAACTTCTTCCTTTCCTGTCTTTATTCCTTTTATTTCTTTTTCTTGTCTAATTGCTCTGGTTGATGTTTCCAGAACTATATTGATTAAGAGTGGTGACAGTGGACATCCTTGCCTTGTTCCTGATTTTAGAGTGAAAGCTTTCAGTTTTTGTCTGTTTGCTTTGGTGTTGGCTGTTGGCATAGATGGCTTTTATCAGATTGAGAAAAGGACTATCGATTCCAATTTTCTGTAATGTTTTTATCAAATGAGTGTTGGACTGTCAGACAGTCTTTCTTCATCTATTGAGGTGATTATATGGTTTTTGTCCTTGTTAATGTGGTGTATTGCACTTACTGTTTTGTGTATGTTGAGCCATTCCTGCATCCCTGGAATGTAGCCTATTCGTTCATGGTGTATAATTTTCTTGATGATCTGCTACATTCCATTTGCTGGTATCTTATTGAGGATATTTGCAACTATGTTCATTAGGGAGATTGGCCTGTCAATCTCCTTTTTGGTTGGATCCTTCTCTGGTTTTGGTATCAGGGTAATGCTTGCTTCCAGGATGACTCTGGGAGTATTGCTTCCCTTTCAATTCTATTAAAGAGTTTGAGAAGTAGTCTTCTCAAAATTTTTTTTAGAATTCAATATTTAATCTGTCAGGGCCTGGGCTTTGCTTTGCTGTTATGGTGTTTTGTTTTGTTTTGTTTTGTTTTTCAGGGGGTAACAATGGTACATACATTGCTTATTGTCATCCCCAAATCATTCACCCAGAGCACAAGATGTCAGTATCCAATTGTCTGAACAATATGCTGGTATAGTTTTAATTACACCTTCAGTTAGATTGACTGATACTGGTTTATTTAGAATTTTTATATCATCTTGAGTCAGCTTTGGTAATTCATATATATCAGGGAATCTGTGCATTTCTTTTGTGTTTTCCATCTTATTAGAGTATAGGTTCTCAAAGTAGGTAGTGAAGATCTTCTGTATTTCTGTAGGATCTATTGTGATTTCACCCTTTTCATTCCTAATTGCATGGATTCAAGTCTTTTTTTTTTTTTTATAAGTTTGGCTAAGGGTTTGTCATTTTTATTTAATCTTCAAAGAACCAACTCTTAGATTCATTGATTCTTTGTATTTTTTTTAGTCTCTGATCATTATAATTGCATTACTTGCATTAATTTCTGCTCTGATCATTATAATTGCCTCCCTTAAATGAACTTTGGGCTTGACCTGCTCTTCTTTTTCTGTAACCTTGAGGTTCAGCATAAAATTGTTTATTTGAGCTTGCTTTGTTCTCCTGATGTGGGAATTCCCCACTATAAATTTTCCTCATAGGACTGCTTTCATCACACCCAATAAGATCCAGTATGTTGTATTGGCATCATCATTTAATTGTACAAACTGTCTAATCTCTTTTTTAATTTCATCTATGACCTAGTGGTTGTTCAGGAGGATGGTATTTAATTTCCGTGTGTTTATGGAGTTTTTGTGGCTCCTTTTGCCATTGATTTCCACTTTCATTGCACTGTAGTCTCATTATATGCATGAGATAATTTCAGTTCCATTGCATTTACTTAAGCGTTTTCTGTGAGCTAGTATGTGGTCTGTTGGAGAACATCCGTGGTATAGCAGAGAAGACTATGTATTCTGATAGTATTGAGTGGAGTACTTTGTAGACATCTGCCAAGTCCATTTGTCCAAAAGTTTGGTTCAGTTCTAATATTTCATTGTTAATTTTTTGTCTAGCTGTGACAGTGGTGTATTGAGGTCCCCCATTGCAATTGTATTAGTGTTTATTTGATTTTTCATGTCTGTTAATACTTGCTATATATAGTTGAGTGCACTGGTATTTGGTGCATATATATATATATATATACATATATATATATATATATATATGTGAGATTTATGATTGTTATCTCTTCCTCTTCGTTCGTTCCCTTTACATGGATGTAGTGGCCTTCTTTGTCTCTCTTAATCAGTCTTGGTTTGAAATCCACTTTATCTATAAATAGAATAGCTACCCCTGCTTTTTTCTGGGTTTCTGTTGCATAGAGTATTGTTTTTCGTCCTTGGAGTTTGTACATTGTCTTGGTTACTTTTCACTTGTTGCCGAGACAAAATACCTGATGCCCAAAATTAGGGAAGGAAAGGTTTATTTCTTACAGTTTCTCGGGAGTTTCAGTCTGTGCTTAGTTGGCTCCAAGGCAGCGTGGCGTGGCGGGGCAGCCATTCATGGCAGCTGCAAGCAGCAAGGCGCACTAGCGAGAGGGTGAAAGCGAGCAAGAGGAAGACCCGTCTCATTTACACTGTATGTCAGCTCCACCCCTGGACAGGTGCAGCACTCACATCATCAATCCTGGCACTAGACAAACCGATAACAAGCACTAGACTCAGCCCCATCAAAAGTATATGAGGACTTGGGGGTACATAGTATATCACCCAATACATTCCACCCCTGGACCCCCAAGGACTCATTTACATTTTTAATATAAAAGCCATTGAGTCCCTCTCCAAGAGTTGCCAAAGTCCTAACAGTTTTAGCACTGTTGAAAAGTCCTAGTCCCAAATCTCCAAGATCTATAGCAAACTCTTAACTGTAACCCCCTGTACAAATGAAAATGAGGTTAAACACTTCCAACATATAAAGGCACAAGGTAAACATTACCATTCCAAAAGTTATAAACAGGGGAATACAAAGCATTGGAACCAAAGCAAGTCCAAAATCCAGCAGAGTGAACATTAATTCCTGGAGTTCTCCACTCAGCATTTGAAGCAGTCTGGTTGCAAGCTCCAAAAGGCTTGAGTGATTCCACCCTTGTGGCACTTTCAGGGGTCTTAACTTCCATAGCTTTCCTTGGACAATCCATGTTCCTTGGCTCCACCCTTACATCTTTACACATTGCTCTCTGCAGGCGAGGCGGAAGCTGCCTTAGCCTTTTCTTGTACTTAAAACCAGCACCACGTGGATGCCACCAAGGTCCATTGCCAGCTGGAGCAGTAGCCAGGCTTTCCTCTCTCTTGGCTGTAGGGGTCAACTGCCTGGATCGCTGAGCTCTCCGAACCTGATTGTGAGGGACAGCTTCTCTATGCTGCTGCCATTTTGGACAGACTATTGATGTGTTGACTCTGAAACAGTCAAGAGAGCGCCTACAAAGACTAGTCTGTTCCTACAAGCCACTCCCAGGGGTTGGACTAGACCCAGATGTTTTGTCCATAGTTCCAAGCCCCTCCCTGGAGGCTGTGATCAAGCATTATAGGCTACTGGGGTGCTCCAGGGCTCCAACCTTTTGACGTGAGTGGACCAACCCCAGGCTGGTCACACCTTTGGCTCCTAGTGCCACCAAATTTTGTAACACTCTTGAGCTTGTAGGCTGCCAAGGCAGCACAACACACTGGGGTAGGATCAAGGGGCACACTGATGTAGGCTGCCTGTTACAGAGGTGGACTCTTGGTCCAACCAACTACAGGAGATCCTAGCTGGAATAGAAATCTAGGCCCTGATAAACTGGGCCTTGTGTTCTGTCTTGGCACTGAAGCCGTTCCAGAGGCTTCATCTGCAGGAAGACCTAAGGATGGAGCCCACTAGGATCTGCCCAGTATTAGGTTTCACCAGCCTAACACTTTAAATTCCAGAGCAAAATCTTGTACTTACTAACGTGTGCTTCCCAGTGAATGGGGTCTTGCTGTATGACTAAGGTGTAATCCAGCCTGCCATCAGCTTGGTGACCAAGGGACTGTCTTCATTACCAATCCACTAACCATGCACAGCTCACAGAGTAGTGTTAAAGTCAGTCCCTTGGCCATCTAGTGTAGTGCTGAGGTGGGTCACACCTGAGTCTCATAGCTTCGAAGGACCTTCACAGTCTTGGTTGCACTGAGACCCACACGACAGCTAGTGATGCGGGCAGAAATTTGAGTCCTTTGCACTGGAGCAGTTGTAGAGCCTTGTGAGCTGTGCATGGTTAGTGGATTAGTGATGAAGATAGTCCCTTGGCTACCAAAACTGATGCCAGGCTGGATTACACCTTAATCATACAGCTTTAGGGACCTGCTCTGTCTGAAGAGGGGATGGCAGGTGTGACCTAGGCCCAGGCCAAGGCTGGACATGAGACAGGCTGAAACTTGAGTGTTTCCCACCTGTGTGCAAGTCTCCATCTGATTGTTGGAGCTATCTAGAATCTTTGTGCGCTCTGGCCCCTGTACTGGGGGAACTTTATGTGCTATGTCAGGCATTGAGCTCCAAAACAAAACCCTGTGTTAGCTTTCATGACCTGTTCTCCAGCAGATGGAGTTTGTTTCACTTTCTGCTGCCCACAGTTGGAGACGGGGCAGTGGGAGCAGGCAATGGAGCTGCCTGGCCTAACACAGTTACAGCAGGTCAGACTGTGAGTACTGACCTGGTGGTTTGGGTTGTGGGGCTTTGCTCAGCTCTGGGTTTCACCATCGTAGTTCAGAGTAAGGCCTGAACCATATTTTCTCTTTTTACCCCAAGTAGGAGACATCTTTTTCCATGCTCACTCCTTGGAATTGGAACAGTAGTAACACAGGCAACTCTCTCCTTCTCACCTTCTTCAGTACATTTTTTTTCATTTTTTACAAAGAGCAGGCATTGTGATCTCTCCCCTGACTTCCTTAGTTCTTGTGAAGATTGTTTTGATCTGTGAATAGCTATTCCTTTGAGGAGACAATCAGGAAGATCCTCAGTGGTTTGCCATCTTGTTCTACTTCCCCCCACACACTGTTCTCATTACTCTAACTTTGTAGTATATTTTGGAGTCAGGTAGTATAATGCCTCCTGATTTGCCCTTTTTGCTCAAGATTTCTTTGGCTATTTGTTGCTTTTTTTTTCCTGTAGTTCATACAAATTTAATGGTTGCATTTTCTAGTCCTGTAAAGAATGTCACTGGTATTTTTGTGAAGATTGCATTGAATCCATAAATCATTTTGGGTAATATAGACCTTTTAACAGTCTTGATTTCTTTGCAACTTATTAACACAGGATTTTTTTAAGATAATTTTTTTTTTTATTTTGAAAAGAGTAAAACCAAACAAATAGAACAAAACAGAGTAGTCAATCAAAACAAAATAGTGAACATGATACCGGACTTCAAAGCAAGATAATAGGAAATCAACAATGGCTACTATAATGCCTCTTGTTATCTTCAAAGTATTGCCTATACCATCAGACATAATAAAATTGAACAAAACAAAACAGAGTAAAACCAGACAAAACAAGCCGGGCGTGGTGGCGCACGTGTTTAATCCCAGCACTCGGGACGCAAGCACAAGACTGACCTGAGCTACATGGTGCGACCCTGCCTCAAAAAACTAGGGCCGGGAGTTTGGCTCGTGGCTTAAGTGCTTGTCTAGCAGGTGCGAGGTTGTGAGTTTGATCCCTGGTGCCGCAAAAAAAAAAAAAAAAAACCCAGACAAAACAGAACAATGAAAACAATACAGGACTTCAAAACAAGATAATAGGAAATTAACATTGACTACCACCTTCCCTTTTTGGTTGTTCCCTCCCCTTTCATTTTCACAATATCTATTGTGTATTTTGAATCCCACTAACTCCTTCAGTTTTTTATACTAGGGAGGCAACACAGTGTTCACCCATGTGATTCTGAACCATTTCACCCTGAGCATGATCTCAAGTTGTGTCCATTTACCTATAAGAGCCTTGAGGTTATCTTTCTTTATAGCTGTGTAGCTTTCCATTGTATGGAAATGCCGTATCTTTCTTATCCATTCTGCGGTTGACGGGAAAGCTCCCCCTGCTTTTTTCTGGTGCCCTGTCACTTAGAACATTGTTTTCTCTATTTTGACTTTCAGTCTATGAATTTCCTTTCATGTTAAATGTGTCTTTTGTATAAAGCATAATGGTGGATCCTGTCTCCTGGTCCATCCACTCTGCCTGTTTCTTTTTATTGGTGAATTGAGGCCATCTACATTAATGGTTATAGCCAACATGCACTTTCTCATCTCTGCCTTGCTATTTTTCTGCTTTTCCTCTCCTTGCAACTGCCTACCCTGCATGGCAGTCCACCTCTGCAGCTGTTCCTGGAACCTTGGTCATTTTTATCTCTCTCTAGAATGTCCTTCAGTATTCTTGTAGGGTTAGTTTGGTAGTCATGAATTCCTTCAGTTGTTTTTCGTCATGGAAGTATCTTGTTTCTCCATTAATTTTGAAAGATAGTTTTGCAGGGTACATCAATCTGGGTTGGAAGTTGTTTTCTTTCAGGATTTAAAATACTTCACTCCAAGCTCTTCTTGACTTGATGGTTTGTGTTGAGAAGTCTGTCATGATTCTAGTGAGTTTTCCTTCTTAGGTGATCTACTTTCTCTAACAGCTTTTAATATTCTGTTCTTGTGCTGAATTTCTGGGATCTTGATTATTATGTCTGGGTGTAGGTTTATTTTGGTTATGGCTAGCTGGAGTACTATATGCCTCACTTATCTGTATGTCAGGTCCTTTTCCCATGCTTGGGAAGTTTTCTGCTATTACTTCTGTAGATAGTCTTTTTATGTCATTTGTGTTGACCTCTGCTTTTTCGCTGTCACTCAAATTATTTTTCTTTGTGTCATCTTACATCTGTTGAATTGTTATTTCCTGGTTCCTTGTTATTTTTAAGAGATGTTTCCCTTTGCGGTTGCTAACTCCAAACCTGTCTTCAAGGCCTTAAAAGTTTATCTTCAGTTTCTTTCAAGTGATTTTGCCAACTTTCAGTGGAGTTCTTAATTTCCTGGATATCTCTTTGAATCTGTTTCATATATTCTAAACCTTTTTTTTATTGTTCATTCAAGGTTTACCTCATTTTCCTATGCTTCTCTATTTTTTTTATCTATGTCTTCTTTAGATATGCTCAGCAATTCTTTTATTATGCTTTGCATTTCTTCTTTTACACGAGTTAGTATTTTTGTTCTAATTTCCTTTATAGCCTCATGAAGTTATCTTTATTTCAGTTGCCATCACTTCAGAAACTTCAGGTGTGTGACTTCCAATCTCTTCCATATTTACATCTCCTGGACTTGCTCTGCATGGAATGAAGGCCAGAGACTGCCTTTTGCTTCTTTGTCTTGATATTTTCCTGGGTTCTTCTGGACAAGCAGGTTATAGGGTCCCAGGCACTTTCCACATTTCTGTGATTTCTCTGAAGTGTGACTGGCTATGGGTACCCAGTGCTGCCAGCGGGTGTGCTGTCACGGAGCTGGCTGCTGTCTTCCCCAGCCTGAGCTGGCTACCTACAGGAAGCTCCCTGATGACACCAGTATGTGTGTGAGGGTGGGGCTGGCTGCTGCTTCTCCCAACCCGCAGCACTTACTGGTAGGAAGCGGCCCTGATGATGGCTCTTAATTTATTTTTATTAGTATATATTTGCCATACATAATGATCACATTCATTGTAGGGACTTTGTATCTACACATGTGTCCTAATTATTTTTTTCCCTGTTCCCTCCTCTCACTTCAGCCATTCTTCCCTTCTGTATTTATACAAATTTTGTTTCCATTTTCTCCCTTTCATTCTTTCTTTAAAAAGCCCTTTTCCCTTCTTTCCCTTCCTTCTTCTCCACTTCCCTTCTCATTTGAACATGTTCTTCCTGTTTTCCAATAGTATCTTTCCTCCATTTTGCTTATTTACCCTTTGGGTTTCTCACACAAGAGAAACAATGTGTGATATTTAAAATTGTATGTCTCATTTATTTCACTTAAAATTATGGTCTTGGGGTACATTCATTTACCTAAAAATGAGTCATTTATCCTTCTTTAGAAGGCAGAATAGTACACCATTGTATATAAATAAATTTTCTTTCTTCATTTTTCTGTTGATGGGAGTATGGGCTGTTTCCAAGATTTAACTATAATTGTGCTCCTATACACATGAGTATACATACATCACTTTGGTATGATACTTTTGACTCTGTTGGGAAGATACCTAGAAGGGGAATGGCTAGGTCAAGTGGAACTTGTAGTTTTGATTTTTTGAGGAATCGCCATACTAATTTACATAATGAAGGGTTCCTTTTTCCCCCTACACCTGGCCAGCATTTGTTATTGGTTGGTTTCTTGATGATAACCATTCTTTGTGGAGTGAGATGAAATGTCAGTGTTGTTTTAGTTTGCACTTCTCAATTGCCCAGCAATTCTGAACTTTTTTTTTCATGTATTTATTGGCTGCTTGTATTTCTTCATTTAAGAAGTGTCCATTTCAGATGCCCACTTTTTAATTGGGTCTTTAACTTGGGAGGGAGGAGGTCTCATTTTTCAAGTTCTTTATGTATTACAGATGTTAGTCGTTTGTGGAGTAGCTGGTAAAATATTTTTCCATTCTGTGGGTTATCTCTTCATTCAGTTGCTGCACAAAAACTTTAATTTGATGTGATTCCAGTTGTTGATTCTTTGTAAAATTTTCTTTGTGACTAGAGTTCTATTCATATAGTAAAGTCTTTCCCTATACCTTTGTCTTTAGGAGTTTTACCTATTCTATCTTCAGCAGACTGTTTCTGTTTTTTAATTTGGGTCTTTGATCCGTTTAGATTTTAGTTTAATGCATCATGAGAGATATGGGTACAGGTTCAATCTTCAGCATATGAAAAGCAATTTTTCCAGTACCATTTATTAAAGAATTATGTGTCTTCCAGTGAAGGTGTTTGTCAAAAATAAGGTAGCTGAACTGGCTGTAATAGTAGCACTTGGGAGACTGAGGCAGGAGCACTGCCATGAGTTTGAGGCCAGCCTGGGTTACATAGTGAGTTCAAGTCTATCTTGAACTGCAAAGCAAGACTCTGCCTCAGAAAAACAAAAACAAAACAAAACTAGTACAAAACAAAACAAAAAGATAAGGTAGCTGAGTTTGGTTGGAGTTGTTTTCACATCTTCTGTTCTGTTGATCTTCAGGTCTGTTTCTTTGCCAGTACCATGCGGTTTTTATCACAGCAGCTTTGTAGTATAACTTTAAATCAGGGATTGTGATGCCCCCTGTCTTGCCCTTGTTGCCCAGAATTGCTTTGACTAATCTAGGTCTCTTCTGGCTCCATGTGAACTTTAGGACTGTTTCTCTAGTTCTGCAAGGTATACTATTGGTTCTTTGATTGGAATTGCACTATGTACCACTTTTAGAAGTATGGCCATTTTCACTATGTTAGTTCTGCCTATCATTTTCCAATACCCTCGTCAACCTGCTTTTTCAGGGTACTGTAGTTTTCAACATAAAGGTCTTTCACTTCCTTTTTAGATTGATTCCTAAGTGTTTCATTTTTCTTGATGCTATTAACACAGGATGTCTTTGCATTTTTTGTACTCTTCAATTTCTTTCATCAGAGTTTTATAGTTTTCATTGTACAGATCTTTCACTTTGGTTAAATTGTTGCCAGGCATTTTTTTTTCAGAGCCCATAATTTTAATTGCATTGTTAGGCTACCCTTAAATGATTTGGAGATGATTCTTCTGCATAATTTCTCATTATAAAACATACCTGCAGAATGTGTGTATGGTTGAATTGTATCTTTATTGACCTTAGGAACCATTCTGAGAGATTTTTCATCATTAAAATTCCTGGGATGGGCTTGTTTTGTAGGTAGAAAAGAGACAGTAAAATTTTTTGGTTAGTGAAGGTTTTGAGTATTTGATGTTTTATTTTAAGTTGTATATAATGGATTAAGCATATCACAGATGAGAAATATACTGTTTTAGATACTATGACAGTAGAATGGAAAATTTCTCTAAGTATCTCAGTTTGAGTTTTTCAAGTTTTGGTTAGTTTTCTAAGTATCTGTAGAATCATAGTAAACAGAATTGGGAGATAGGTGTCTGGAAAGCAGCACGTTGCTTGGCAAAATCTAATGAAGGGAATTAAAAATCCCAGCCTGTTTGTTTAGAAATATGTGTTTAAAGAATCATCAACTACACACATATATAGACTTCAAATATCAATTAACTGCTTTGCTTAGCAATAACATTGAGAGACTATGAAATAAATTTATAATGAGTACTACAGATACAGACTTTTGTGAAGGGTGTAAAAGGGAGAGCTACTCTGCTTTAGGATGAGAGCGGTCCTGCCATCTCAGATTATCCAGCTTCACTCCCAGAAATGACAGGTACAAGAAGGTGGCTGATCTGCATTTGGAGGTACAGTCAAGCATTGGTTAACAGTGGAGCTGTGTTCTGAGAAGTGCATTATTTGGCAATTTTGTGGTTGTTGGAACGTCATAGAGAAGGTACTTACACAAGCCTAGATGGTATCGCTCAATCACTTGATGTGGTCCCTTGATGCAATCCAGAGGTATGGTGAACTTGAGATGTATGAGGCTCCTGCCAGTGCAACATGGCATATTGTTCCACAATGAACTTTTTTGTTTGTAAGTAGGAGTATACTTTAACAATAAAAAGTATAGTATAATAAATACACCAATGACAGGTATTATCATTATCAAGCATTAATGTACTATAATTGTATATATTGTACTTTTATGGGATCGGAGGCACAATGGGTTTTTTAAACTCCAGAATCATCACAGACACAAAACTAATGTATTATACCTCATTATTACAGCTACAGAATCATTGGAAAGGAAATTTTCATCTCTGTTAACAGTCTTATGAAGCCACCATCATACATGCAGTGGGTCATTGACTGGAGTATTGTTGGTCAGTTTACGACTGTTCTGAATTACCACTTCCTCAGCTTCCTTTTTTCTCCCAGTATTTTATTTCTTATCCTGAGCTGACTTCTTCTAATACCCTGCAGTGTTTTGTTGTTGCCTTCAGAGAAATACGTGTTACTAATCTGGGATGACGCAGTATTACAGACAGTTTTCTTTCTTCCTCCCAGCATACCTTTTTCAGGCTCTATAGACTAGGATTCATGTTCCCTCTGTGTAAATGATTAGCACTCTTGACTCTGGCATATAAATTTGTAACTGCCAAGAAATGTCTATAAAACTTTCAGTCTACCTCTGTTAGTGTCTTTTCTCCTACCTTCCTTTTCCCTCCGTGTTGTTGCTGACAGAGCTAAGGGGACTTTCTGTGACAGGTTTCATTGGTCTTAGACATACCAAAAGCCTCGTTAGATGTTGCAGTACCTCAAACTTGGCTCATAGGTAATTGGTACTAAAGCTCCATGAAACCCCTTTCCAAGCTGTATAAATTAGGATTCTCTAGAGCAACAGAACCAATAGAAAATATGTGTATAATTGTGGTAGGGGATTTATTAGTGAGGCCTACAGAATCAGAGGTGGAGAGTCCACATGGCTCTCTGTGCACTGGAGAGCCATAAAGATCCATTAGCTGCTTGACTAAGAGGATGCAAACAGCAGAACAAGAGGTATCAAGGATGCAGAACTCATCCAAGGCTAAAGGCGGGAAAACTTGCTGGAGAGTCACCAGCAAGAGAGAGTCTGCATTGGAAAGCTGAAGAAACCAGAGACCTGGAGATCAGTGTCCAAAGACGACAGCATCAAAAGACCCACCACCCAAGACAGGGCTCTTCATGGGCACATTTCCCCCTTTTTACCCTTTTATATTCCATCTAGGTCTTTTGGTTGCTGCCACCCACATCCAGGGAAGATCTTTCCTCCTTAGTGTGCTCCCCTTCATATCAGTTATCCATATATACACACAGACTTGTGATTTACTGATCGGCCAGGCATTTCTTGGTCCATTCAGGATGACATATTTTAATTAACAGTCCCACAACCTAGCACTGTGGAGTCGACACCTCCTTGCTGTCTGCTGCAAACAAAATACTAAATTACCTCCATTAAGTGAAAGAAAATGTCATCTTGCCCTTACAGCTGTCTTTGTTCTGGGAGATTCTCTTCTGCCATTTTGAACACTTAGCATTTGTGATCCTCAAACGTGGTACACCTCAAAATTATGAATGACTATGATTTACCAAACTTAGTTCTTGTTTCTATTCTCCCTTATAGGTTACCAGACAGATAATCTAGAGTGAGACAGAGCCGGCCTATGTACCAGTGGTTTGGGGACTTGCCCAAGCCCCCTCAGATTCTAGGGTAGGGACTGAGAAATTGCATTTTTCCCTAGTTTCCAAGAGATGGTGCGGTGCTGGTTCAGGGTCTCAACAAAATTGTTCCTCATGTGTAACAGAATTCAATTCTGGCTGATTTAAAGAAAGGGAATTTATGCTTTTTTTGGTATATGTTTGCAGTTCATGTAGTTCACAGTTGTCTTGGGGAATGGGTACATGTATATACTACAACTTTTTTTTAATCACCTTCTACTTCCCTCTCCCGTCTTTCAGTTTTCTATCCCATTTTTCATTCTTGTTGATATTATTAATCTTAGCTCATGTTGTGACATCTGGTGTTGACGTTCATTGAGGTCATTGGGCTCCCGAATGTAGCAGATCTTTGTTCTACTTGTTTCCCCTTCCTCTCCTCCTCACCCTTGCCCTTGTTCCCTTGGTCCTCTTGCCTATTGTGAGAGATCCATCCACGTGTCCCTTTCTTTCCATCCTTTGTCATTCTGCTTGTTAGTACTTTGCCTCACTTAACTCAGATGGCATTCAGTATTTCAGCTTGTGTGTGTGGTTTATTTTACTCAACATTATAATTTTATTTATTTATTTATTTATTTATTTATTTATTTTGAGACAGGCTCTTGCTGTATATTTCAGGCTGATGTTGAACTTCCTGTGTACCCCAGATCAGCCTCAAACCAGCATCGATCCTTCTGCCTAGCCTGTTGAATGCTGAGATGACAGCATGTACTGGCTACACCCAAAAGAAAAGAAATTTATTAAATATTTTGGGTAGCTACAGAATTGCTTGAATTACTGGAGTAACAGACTTGGAGCTAAGCTACTGAGATCCACACTTTTCTGTTATGGATTTGACAGTAGTACTTTTGCTGTTAGCACTGAATGGGGTGTGCCACAGCTTGTACTGCTCAGCAGCTGTGCCCTATACTGCCTTTGTTGGGAGACCTTGCTGCTACCACCAGCTGGGAAAGACTCTGCGTTTCTTGGTTTTGTTATCACTGGCTCTGACCCTAAGTCTGGCACTAATGTGTCTGACTTGTGACACTTGGATAGTTTTGTCATGCTTTAATTGTATGAGAGGTTGGAAAAAAGAAAATCTAATGTTTTTGGCTTCCATGGCGAGAGATAGAATTCTACCAAAGATAAAAGGTAGAGTATTCTGTAAGGAGCAGTTCATTCATGGACCTTATTCTTGCCAGGCAGGTGCTTGCCTTAATTGTAGGTGTTTTTGATCATGTGTTTCAGGAGTTTTCAAAGTATAGTCTGAGGGTCTAATTAGCCTACTGTTATTTACAAGTAAAATTTTGAAAGAATACAGTTGCACCCATTCACTTAACTATTGTCTGTGGCTGTTTGCATGCTACAAAGGTAGTGCCAGCTAGTACAAAACATACAGCTCACAAAACCTAGAATATTACTTTCTCACCCTTTTATAGTTTGTCAATTTTGGGTAGGAATAATACTGATATTTCAGTTCAAATCCATGCTGTCACCATTATAGATGTTGTAGGGAACTGCATATTCTTTGGTCCAAATTAATCATTTGGAAGAAGGGCAAATAACTGAGCAAACATGGAGATATTTGAAGAAGGGCCTTTAGAATCTTACGATAAACTTTGTCAGTCTCTTTTCAGGTTGCACAGTAAAGAACCCTGTGTGTACTCAAACTTATGAATGATATTCTTACTCAGACTTAAATATTGAAAAGTTAATTCCTAATTCTATATGAGATATTTATGGATTTTCTCCATAGATTTTCTTTTCTTTTCTTTTTTCTTTTTTTTGGGGGGAGTACTGGGAATCAAACTCAGGACCTTATTCTTGCCAGGCAGGTGCTGTGCCACTGAACTAAGTCCCCAGTCCCTCCATAGATTTCTGTTGATCAGGAACAAAGAAAATTATATCATAAATTTAGTTGGGAGTCTCAAAAAATTTTGATGCTCATTAATACTACTAGAACTTGCTTTTACCTGGTAGGTCAAGTTGTGGCAGTTGTGATTCTGTTTGCCACATTATAACCTTTGTGTTTTAGAGTTTTCAGAACTTGTTTGACACTGAAACAAAATTGTCTTCAAAATAATATAAACTTTAGGGCCTGTCTGGCAGGCATGAGGCTGTGAGTTTGCTCCCCGGTGCCGGAAAAAAAGAAAAAAAAAAAGAATTCAAAAAATTATGAACTAATTTCCATAGGGTAGGAATTTTGTGTGTATTTGCCTAGGTTATAAAGAATCCTCACTTAAAGAGTAGGACCAGAGAGCTGTGTTTTCAGTATACTTGTCTCTTGGTATCCTTGGGATTGATTACAGGACCATGCTTGATGCCAAAATCTGTGGATGCTCAAGTCCCTTGTACTAAGTGGTGTAGTACTTGCTTATGACCTAGACATCCTCCCATACACTTGAACTATCTCTAGGTTACTTACAATGCCTAGTGAAATGTAAAGACTTATTATACTTTATTGTTTGTAAAGTAATGACAAGGAAGAAAGTATGTACATGTATGTTGCACTTTTTTTTTCTGAGTATCTTTGAATAATTTCAGTTGACAATTGTTTGAATTCCCAAATGTGGAACCTGTGGATGTGAAGGGCTTATTGTATAGGACCATACTTACTCTGACCATTTTTTGGAAGTCTCCATTGATGTAATTGAGCAAGAAAAAAGATTAAAAAATAGATGAATTAGAAAGAGAAATAATACTATACTTATTTCCAGGTGACAGTAGTATATGTCTAATCCAAAAGAAGTTATTGTGTGAATTAAGTGTATTTATTAGAATTGTTGGGTTCAGATTTAATATGTAGTATCAATTGTTTTCTGTAATCCATGACAAAAATAAAAAATAAAAAGCCTCAACATTTCAGACCAGATGTAGTTGCACATGCCTGTAACCCCAGCATGTAGGAAGCTGAGGAGGATCACTGCGAGTTCAAGGCCAGCCTGAATCCATAGTGAAACCCTGTCTCAAAAAGACCAAAAACAAGTCAAACACCTTAAAAATCTTAAATACTTATGAATAAAGGCAGCAAAAATATATAAAGTTTTTTGTACTCATTGCTGCAAAACATGTTAACCTGATCCTTTGGAAAAGCAGATGTCAAGCCAGCATTAGACATGCAGGAGATTTATCAGGGGAAATGCCTGTGAGTAAAAATGGAGAGAGAGGGCCAGGGATTTAACTCAGCAGCATAAGCGCCTACCTGGCAAGTGTGAGGTCATAAGTTTGATCCTTGGTACCAAAAACACAGAGAGAGAGCTAGAAAATCAGTCAGACTAGGATGCTACTGTGATTCATACAAAGGGTAGAGGAAAAAGTAAGTTGGATGGACAAGCCTTAGACTGTCGTGCAGTTCTGTACACGTTTGTCAAAGTAGATGGGAAATCTTTGAGCCCGTCAGAGTGGTTCTGTCTCCCAGAACAGGCCTGCCTTAGTGTCTCTACAGGCTTATTCACTGTTTGGGAGTATCCCATATTAACCTTGGCCTCCATGTAAGCATGATAATGAATTATAGACACAGTAATGGGCCTTTTGTCAATGACAATCCCAGTAGTTAGAGACCTGAGCAGCACAGCACATTTTCAAGGCCACTTGAGTTCACACAGATTCACTTACGCATACAGGTTCAAGGTGCAGGAAGCAGCTGCTTCATGGTTCCCCTAAATTTCTTTTCCCGAGACGTGAGAGAAGAGAGTTGGCAGTGGGAAGAAATAATAGTCCCTATTTTTATGGGTAACCTCAAGGTTGCAACTGGTACTTATCCTCTTCTTCCACTATACATTTTATTTTTCTCCATATTCTCCAGTAAACACTTAGGCAGATCTCAGTGTCTTATGTAATGGTGTGATTCAAGTCTTTTTTCCTGGAATATCTGTATCCTTGGTAATGATACCCTTTCAGGCTACTATTTCTGTATGTGTGTTTATAGTTACAATAAGGTAAAGGGATGACTAAGTCGATCATCTGGGTTCCACACATGTTCCTCCTCCTTCATATTAAATAAAAACAGCCCTACTGCTACCTGGGATAAGGATCAGTTAACCCTGCCAAAATGGCAATTCCTTTTGACTGCTATTTCTTAGGCCCTGGAGTTGACTCATGCACTGTCCCCTGACAGGAGTATACCAAAATCCTTTTGGAATCAGGACCTCCAAACCTACAGAGCCCATAGTTGTAGGAATGAGAAGCACAAAGCCCTTCACGCCTCATTGGAAATAACGATAGAAGGGTGACTTTCGCTTGTACTCAGTGGTTCATGAACCCATGTATCCTTCCTGCTGTGTAGCACCACATACAGGTCCGTGATTTGAACTATACTTTGCAACCTAAAATTGTTAAGACCATTTTTTCATGTTGTCTTCATACTAAAACTTCAGCTATGTGTTTAGAAGAGTTGTATCTGTGTAAAGCCAGCTACTTCTGGGTACTATGATTAGTGGTCATAAATTTACTCCTATACCAGTACTGATCATGATCTCAAAACACAAGCCCAAATGCCATAATCCTGACCCTTGATATCCTGAAAGCTTCATTCCTGAAATCCTGATTCCTACTGGGGGAGGGGGTATGGAAAAGGAGTACAGGGCTGGGAGTGTGGCTCTGGTAGAACCCTTGCCCAGCACGTGTGAGACTCCAGGTTGCATCCCAGCACATCCCCACACGTGTTAACCAAATTCAGGAGTGGGAGGAGGTTTTGAAGGGGGAAGATTGGAGCATTTTCCATTCTATTCAGTATCTGCGCCTTTACACATAGTACCATGCATGCCTTTAAAAAGTGTTTCATTGGAGAATAAAAAGATTTCAAACTGAACCAAAGATAATTGCTGATAGAAACAGAGGTTCCTCACCTGTTACGGAGTACATTAATAACATTATTCTTGGTTAGAGATTCAATTGTTGAAGAAATTAAACCTCTAATATTTACCTGTCAACCTAACATAGAAAAACTGGGGCTTGCTTCACTTTGGCTAATGGATGAACTTTCAAAACCATCCCCACTATTTTTGTTTTCTTTATTAAATATTTACAATTCATACCCCTCTTGCAGCTGAAAATATTAGAATTTATCTCTCCACTTATATATTATGACTGAAAAAGAAGTACTTGTAAGTACTTAAGTTTGATAGGCTTTACAGAAGAAAATAGATATTTGAACCCTCAAGCTGTCATTAACAGACTTGGAATTAGGTGGAATTGAAGATTCTAAAAGTTAATTTCAAAGTGTTACCAATAAAAACTTGTTTTGATTTAAACCAATGCACTTGTTGAAAATTTTGTTAAAGTGATAAGACAATGAGGAAAACTTTAGTTTAAAAATTTGGCTCCTGCTTGAGTATAGTGGCACACACTTGTAATCCTAACTCTGCGAGGCTGAGACAGGAGGCTTGCAAGTTCAAACCTAGTGATCTGTGTCTGACTGCATCTGGACTGGATTTCTACTTAACCACACAGTGTGGAAGGATGGTGTAGATAGTGGGAAAATCTAATAGGCGGTGCTCATGTGCAATGCATTGAATTACAGAAGAATTTCAAAATGAGCATTGCAGCTAGGCGCAGTGGCCCATGCCTGTAATCCCAGCACTCAAGAGACTGAGGCAGGGGGATCACTGTGAGTTTGAGGCCAGCCCAAACAGCATAGTGAAACCCTGTGTCAGACAAAAACACACGAAAAAAGATAATTAAAACGAGCATGTAGAAAATGAATATGAACGTTTTCTCTGAGGAAAGTCATGCCCTAAAGCAAGCAGGTATTCCATTTCAGTGTAAGACTTCAGAATATGATAATTATGAAAGTCAGGCTCAGGGCCGGGAGTTTGGCTCAGCAGCTTAAGCGCCTGTCTGGCAGGTGCTAGCCCGTGAGTTCGATCCCCGGTGCCGGGGAAAAAAAAAAAAAAAAGAAAGTCAGGCTCTTATGCGATTATCTATAATCAGTTCCTTTTAGTATACATTTTCACATGTTGGATTTTCTTTTTAGTTTTTTGTTTTGTTTTGTTTTTGTGGTGCTGGTGATTGAACCCAGGGCCTTGTGCATGCAAGGCAAGAGCTCTACCACTGAGCCACAGCCCCAGCCTTTGAATTTTTGTCTTAAAATTTTTTTCTACTTTAGTATGTCAGCAGTATTTTTAAGTAATTTGCTATTCTGTATTTCGTCTTCGCATCATTTCCAGTACAGAAGGTCTCAATTGTGTAGCGTTTTAGGGAATTCTCATTTGATTTCATGTTTGTAAATTTGGCTCAATGAAGGTGTATTCATATCACAATGACTTTTGTGTTAGCATTGTGCATGTTTGTAAAATCATCAAAACTTCCTCAGTAGGTGAAGAAATGTTCTTTTTGTAGATCTGCTCTTGTTCTTTTTTTTGGGGGGGAAGGGGGGTTGAGACAGGCTCTTGCTCTGTAATTCAGGCTGATCTTACATTCAGTATATATCCCAGGCTGGCCTTGAACTCGTGGCACTCCTCCTGCCTCAGCCTTCCAAGTGCTGGGATTACAGATATGTGCCACTATGCCCAGCCGGATCTGTGCTTGTGAAAGATAGGACGCTTGAGATCTTGGCTTTGAGCAACTGCATATGTGGTGATGAGTATCGCAGGTCTTGATTGACCATGTCAAAAGATTTAGGTTGTCTGTCATGGTATTTCAGATACCATGCAGTTATAAACTTGGAACATACTATTAGCAACCATAGTGATACATATTTATACAATTCATTTTTTGACCTTTTACACCCATGTATGCAACTGTGGTTAGTACAGATACTCTTTTTTTTTTTTTTTTTTCTGTCAGTACCAGGGATCAAACTCAGAGCCCTTGCGCCTGCCAAGCAGGCACTTAAGCCATTGAGCCAAACTCCTGGCCCTATTTTTTTCGAGGCAGGGTCACACTATGTAGTTCAGGCTGGCCTTGCTCACGTTGTAGCCCAAGCTGGCCTTGAACTCACAATGCTCCACCTACCTCAGCCTTCCGAGTACTGGGATTAAAGGCGTGCACCACCACGCCCGGCTAGTACAGATATTCTTACAAAAATATGTGTATCATTCATTATTGCCTACTTTATTGTGTAAGTGTCCTATGGAGCATTCTGGTATTTTGTTATCTTTTGTCTTGCTTTGCAGTACTGGGGTTTCAACTTAGGGCCTTCCCACTGAGCTACGTGCTCAGCCACTTCCACCCCCAAACAGGATCTTATTAAATTGCCCAGGCTGGGCTTGAACTTGTGATTCTCTTGCCTTAGCCTCCCAGATTAATGTTGGTTATATTTTTTATACATTTCTCAAATAAGTCCCCTTTTAAGAATATAAACAGATTTCTTTTAAAGAACTTTTAAATTGTTCTGTCTCTCTCCGTCTCTGTCTTTCTGTCTGTATATCTCTGTCTCTGTCTCTCTGTCTCTCTCTCTCTCTCTCTGTCTCTGTCTCTCTCTCTCTCTCGACAGGATACCACTATGTAGTTCAGCTTGGCCCTAAACACACTATGTAGTCCAAGCTGGCCTTGACTCAAAGCAATCCTCCTCCCTCAGCCTCCTGAGTGCTACAGTTACAGGCATGCGTCATGACACCGAGCTAAATTGTTTTTCTGGAGGTATATTTTTGGGATTTTGAGTTTCTGGGATTTTAGACTTCAGGAATTTCAATCTTTTAGAATTTCAACATTTGGGATTACAGCATTCAGGATTCTGTCTTTCAGGATTATGATCCAAACCCTTTTGCTGTGAACCAGTTTCACTCGTTGAACACTTTGCTGTGTGGAATTTCTTTATTTCTTTTTCTATTGTATTGTATTGTATTGTATTTGGAGATGGTCTCACTATGTAGTGCAGGCTGGCCTTGACCCTTTTTGCTGTGAACCCATTTGCTGTGAACCAGTTTCACTCGTTGAACACTTTGCTGTGTGGAATTTCTTTTTCTATTGTATTGTATTGTATTGTATTGTATTGTATTGTATTGTATTGTATTGTGAGATGGTCTTACTATGTATTGCAGGCTGGCCTTGAACTTGCTTATGTAGCGAGATCCTCCTGCCTCAGCCTCCTGAGTGCTGGAGTTACAGGCATGCCCACCACACCTGGCTAATGTGTGGAATTTCATTCCTGTGGTTCGGCATTCTGTGAGTCCCTGGATTGTGGGCCTGCCTGAAGCTCTAAAATGGGAAACACAGACCTAAACTCAGAATGTGTATTATATCCCAGAGAAATGAGCTTTTGAGATGGAAAGGACCTGGTGTAGCCTGCTTGTTTCCTAATGACTGGTTATACTCCTCAAAGACAAGACTCGTATCAGGAGCTCATGAGGTTGGTCTCTGTAGCTGACAGGTTTGGATGCTGAAGAGTACCAGTAGCTAAACAGACCTTGAGTGGAGAGAGTTCACGCTACTGGACCTGTGTGTGCCCTTCATCTCTTGATCATTATGGTCATGCCATTCATGTACTTCCTGTGCCAGTTTTATGTCATCATGGTTTTTCACTGTCTCTTCTCCATGTCTCTTTTCCGATGTTTCTTGGTTATCATTAGCATAAATTGAAAAAAAATGTTCACACTCTATGCCCTTTTGTGTCTCCCAGAACTTTTTTCCTGAACTATTATTATCTCCATTCAGCAGGTTTTAGCTGGTGATTGCTTCTTTTGCCTCACAGAGATCTGACTGGGATCCTTCACTTAGTTACATTCAGTTGGTAGGGGGGCTAGCCTATGATGGCATCAGATACCTGGTGCCTCGCTGCTTTCTTCTTTTCCTAGAACTAATTTGAGCTTCTTTGCAACATTGGTGTTCTCAGGGTACAAATAGCTTTGGGGCTGTCTTTAGCAGTAAAATTTATTGTGTAAGTCACTTCATCTGTTATTTTCCAAAATTTTCTAGACCTTTCTCATTTAGTGCTGTTTTCTTGTGTAATCTTTTATACATTTGAAAATCTTTTTCTCTATCATTTTAGTAAGGCTTTAGCAGAGAGATGTTTGCCCATTTAATCAGTCCTGATTAATTGGCAGTTATAATCTCTGGAATCAGGATTTACTGCTGATTTTCTTAATGGTTCTTCATACTGTCTTACTACCATACTGGAAAGCAAGTTGTCCTAGTTGCTTTTCTTTTTCTTCTTTGTTACCATCTGGTAATTGGCAAGTTGCATTTCAGTGTGTGGGGTAAGTGTTTGGGAGTGGTCTGCCTTATTACAAAGGCATTCCTTACAAGGAAATAAGGATGGACATTTTATGATGAGAGCTTTAAACTTGTTTTTATTATCACATGCACCAGTGTGATTTTTGTGAGGGATGTGCACTGTGTTCGTTTTCTCTTTCTGCTATGCCAGTCCTTTGGTTGAAGTTACGCTAATATCCTGGGTTTTTGTTGTTTGCTTATACCTAGTTATCTGAGTGAAGGCTAGTTTCTCATATAAGAGAAAAAACACAATATTTAAACATACATTTCTGATTTATTTAACTGGAAAGTATGCATGCATTTATCTTAAAGTGTCTCAAATTTATCCTTCTTTATGTCAGAGTAATAGTCCATCATGTATAAAAAAACACATTTTATCCATTCATTGATTGACATCTAGACTTTTTCCAAGATTTAGCTATTACCAATTGTGTTATTATAAACATGGATGTGCATATATTGCAGTGTTATGATGCTTTTAACTCTTCAAAGAAAATACCTAGAATGGGTATATTGGGAAGTAGGAAAAAACTGTTCGAAGTGAAAAGTGAGGAACAAGAGAAGGGAAAGGGAAAAGGAAAAATGAAAAAGAGGAGAAGGAAAAAAAATGGAAGCAAGGCTTTTGTAAATGGGAAGGCGGGGAGGGTGTGAAGGGTGAGGAGGGGAATGAGGGGAAAAAATAAGTTACAGTATGTACAGGTACAGGTTCCTTGTGATTAATGTGATCAATATGTTTGACAAATGTGTCCTAATAAAAAACAAAGTTAAAAAAAGATTCTGTTTCAGAATAGGTAGTAGTGTTGCCCCACTGAATATGGTTTTTGTTTTGTTGTAGACTATGTTATCTTGAGTGTCTTTAGAAAGTTCTGTTTTTTGTTACTGGAGATTGAATTTAGGGTCTTTACTTTGAGCTACATCCCCAACCCTTTCAAAAGATTTTTTAATATGGAGATAGTGTCCAGTCAGTAAGTTGCCCAGATGGACTTGAACTTGAGATCATTCTGCTTTTACCTCCCAGATGAAAGGAGATCCTTTTGCCCAGTTATGTTTTAAGAGGAATACTGATAAACTGACTCATCTAGAGGATGTCAACCATGGTTCTTAAAGATCTGGAATGTCTGAAACTGAGACTACATAATCTGAAGGAAATTAAAAGATAGTCTAAGCGAGGGATTTAGCTCAGCGGCCTAAGCACCTGCCTGGGAAGTACGAGGTCATGAGTTTGATCCCCAGTACCAATAATAATAATAATAATAATAATAAGATAGTCTAACCATTTTCAAATATTTTACAGTCTTCCAAGAAGAAAACGTTAAGTGAACTCAACATGGTGGCATATGCCTGCAACCCCAGCTGTTTGGGAGCTGAGGCAGGAGGATCACAAGTTCAAGTCCAGCCTGAGCAACTTAGTGAGATTCTGCCTCAAAATAAAAAAAATTTTAAAAAGAGCCGAGAATGTAGCTAAGTGATAGTATGTTTGATTTGATCCCCAGTACCACAGAAAGACAAAGACGAGAGGGTAGGGAAGGAGAGTTTGTGTATTTGTGTATGCAGGAGTGAGCTGTTAGTTTCTGCTGTTGAGTGGAGGCCCCTGATGCTGGGGAGAAGAGTTCCTGTGTGAGTGCAGGGAGCTCTTCCTGACCCTTTCCAATCTTCCGTCACTCAGAGGTTTCATGACTCTTTCGTAGTTACTAGTTCTCTAATAAATGGTTGTGTGCTTAAAAACAGATTTGTAGGGTAACATTTTAAAATGTATTTCAAAAATAACTAAAAACTTTTCCGTTTTACAGGATTTAAATACTATTTATTCTTATCTTCATGGAATGGAAATATTATCAAATCTCAGGGAGCATCAGCTTAGGTAAGTATGGTGCACTGTTTAAGAGCTTATGCTGCATAATTACTCCATTTATTCACCAAATATTTGTTAAACTCTATATTCTTTGTACTGTTTGAAGCACCCAGAATATACAAATTAAATTAGATCTCTGGATTCCTGGAATGTGTAATCTGGTGGGAGATGATTTTGGAGTTGAGGGGAAAACTAACAATAAAAATTGTATGTAATATCCCTTAACGATAAGCACAGTGAATACAATAAAGTATGATGATGCGAAGTAAACTAATCAGAAAGCTATTTGAGTTTAGATGGTCAGTGCAGACTTCTCAGAATGACAGGAAGGAGCCAAGGACAAGAATCAGGGTTTTGGTATTTGGAACATAGTGAGAAGGGTGTGAATTGTAGAAAATGAGTTTGGAAAGGTAGTTGCCAGGGCCGAGTCATTTAGGAGCTTGTGGAGGATAGACATAGGAATTTGCATTTCTTACCTCAGATTTTCTTAGTGTAGGATCTTAAGCAAGTACCATTATTTAAACTGTAGTTTGTCTTCTCTAAAGTCAGGATAATGTTACATTTGTTGCCATGTTTTGAAAATTAAGTGTCTAAAGCAAAGCACAGTGCTCAGTGTGTGCTAACTAGGGAAAATATAATCTAGTTTCATAATTTGTATTGATAGTACATCAGATGCTTAAGATGGGCATGCTATCTTACATTAAAGTAGAAAAGAGCAAGACCTTTGATTGGGTATAAATTGCTGTGAACAGGACCCATAAACTTTCTGACCTCATTTTTCTTTTTTGAAAAGTGGGCTGTCTGACTTGCTTACCTTACCTTTTTGTGATTATATTTGTGAAAACATGTTAGAATACCTTGTGTGATTTTGTGTAACATTTTAATTAAACACGTTTTCTTTACCAGAACCATTTACCTAGTTGCTTTTCCTGAGTATTTTTAAAGTTTCTGATTATGGACCAGATTCCTACAATATAATTATTTGGATTTACTATATTCTGTGTTCTGTATAACAAAATTCATGTGTTAATCTGTATCATAAATACATCAGAAAGAGAAGAAAACTGAAAAATAGAGCAGTTAGTAGTATTAAAAGTGTTTAATGTAAGCAAATGTGTATGTTCAGGAGTTTTTTTTGTATATGCATGCCTGTTCTCACTGAAGATGCAGTAGTGAACCAGATAAATCATATTTTTTCATAACAAGAATATTTAGTGTGAATCAACAGCCTTTATAATGTACATATGAGTATTATGCAGTGCCATTTAATATTACCTAATTGCTTTAATAAACTTTTACTGCATTATGAATTTTTCCAAATGTGAAGTTTAGTGAAAATTTCTTGTACAGCTGATTATTTTCTGTTGATTTTATTATAACAATTTTCAGAACAAAATTAATGTTATTTAAATTAAATAATATTATATAAATAAAATAATATTTATAAAATTTCCTTTTATAAATTGTTAGGTTAATGTCTGCAAGAGCACGCTATGAGAGATATAGTGGCAATCAGATTCTCTTTTGGTAAGTGTTTGCGTAATTAGCTTAAATTTACGATCTTTGTGTTTAAATGCTCACTTTTGGCATTGAAATTTATTTTATTCTAGAGCAGTTTGTATAGAACAAATTGAAATACATTCTTAAACTGTGAAGTATATCCTACATAAAACACCCAGAAAGTATCTAGTAAAGCAAAGCTTAATAAATACACCTATGTAACTGTTGTTACTTAATAAAAACATAGAATAGCTCTCCAAAGGGCCCTCGTCAGCTCTCTTTTGGAAAGGTAATCAGTTCTAATTCTGTCACCATAGATGATTTTTGCCTCATTTTGAACTTCTTAAGAGATGGAATCTTTTGGTCTGGCTCCTTTTACTTAGTAGATGTCTGTCTAGACTGGGCTCGGTAGTGCATGCCTGTAATCCCAGCAGTTGGGAGACTGAGGCAGGAGGATTGCCATAAATTTGAGGTGAGCCTGGGCTACATAGTTAGTTCAAGGCCAAGGTGAACTATATAGTAAGTCCTTGTCTCAGAAAAACAAAACAAATCTACGTAAGAGTCTTTAATGTTTTTCACTTGTTCTTTGTCACTGCTATATGGTATACATTTGTGTGAAAATAACAGATTTCATCTGTTCCTCTGTAACTAGATACTTAGATTATTTCCAGTTTTTTACTATTGTGAATAATTTCTGTGTACATTTTTGCTCCTCATTCATGTTTGTTCTTTATTGATTGCTGTTAGGCTTCTGCCTAGGAATAGAATTACTGAAAGTTTGTATGTTTACTTTGAGAAGATTCAGGTAATTTTATATAATTACCAGTTTTAGCAACTACTAGCTATATATATAGTAAGTTCCAATTGTTTAACATGTTTCACAGCACTTAAGATTGTCAGGGTTTTTTATTTTGAAATTTTAGCCATTTTGCTGATTGTTTCATTGTCTTATTGTGATTTTGTTTACTTATTTCTCTTATTTACTAATGATGATAAATGATTTTCATATTTTTATAGACTCTTTGAACAAAGGAAATCCTGACTGACATTTTTGACCATTTTTCAGTTGGGTTGCCTCTCTTGTTTCAATTAATTTGTAAAAATTCTTTATGATTCTGAGTCAGGATATTGTACTTACTGCACATATTTCACTCACTGTGCAATTTTTTTCTTTACACAGTTGATGGCATCCTTTAAGGAAATTTCTAACTTCCTCAGCTTTTCCCCTTACCAGTCTTTTTCTTTTTTCTTTGCTCTTTTCTTTTTATTTGTACTGGGAACTGAACTCAGGGTCTTGTGCTTGCCAGGCAGGTGCTGAGCTGCTGAGCTACATTCCCAGCCCAATGAGTACTTTTCATGTCCTGTTTAAAAACCCAGTCTTTCCCATCCCTCTTCAGTTTGTGAGGACATACTTCACTGTCTTTCCGCTGAAAGTTACGATGTTTTGCTTCTCACATTTATCTCTGCAGTGTATTTTAGAACTGATTTTTATTTATGGTATGAGGTAAAAGTCAATGCTCATTTATCTTAATTTAAAAATATTCATTATCTTAAACACAGTAATTACATGCAAGCACAAATAACCTATTGCATATTTTGTGAGAAACCATTACTTTCCAAGTGAAAAAAAAGTTAGGTTTTACAAATCTAATACCTGGTCAACATTAGATTCTCATACCTTCTTTATTCAAAGCTTACATTTAATCATTGACATGGTTTATTATTTACCCCTATAGGTGTTCATTTGACCCAGCACATTTATTTTATTTTATTGGAAAACTTTACCTGGTATGCTGCAGTGACCACTTTAAGCTTATGTATTTTTTCTCTCTGTATTTTGCTTATTGGTTTATTTTCGTGCCGTTTATACCCTCAGTTATTCTACGTATGACATTTCATGGTATGTTTTCTCACACATGTATACACATAAAAACCTGTTGGATAGGTATGGGCTTTGACTTAGAATAGTATTTAAACTAAATTACTGACGTTTTTGTAAGTACATCTTTATAAATATCTGCAGAAGTGTGTACTCTTTATTTGATAACATTTAATTTTTCATAGTAATGTTTAAGAAGCATATTTTTTGATCCGTATAGAATTCCAGCTTAGCAGTTTTTTCTTTAAAACTTTTAAAATGTTGTTTTATCATGTTCTGGTGTCTGCAAATGTTGACGCCTCAGCAGTCAATGTTATTTTTACTCCTTTGCATTTTTCTCAGCAGCAGCCAGAGGAAAAAATGTTTTTTTTTTTTTTCCCTTTGCTTGTCAGCAGTTGTGTCTAATGTTCCTAGGTGTGATTTCTCTTGGATTTATTTTGTTCAAGATCTGTAGAACTTCGTTCTGGAATAGGGCGTTTCTCATCTGCTGTGAAAAATCCTTAGCCAGTATTTTTTCATTATTCCTTCTTTCTTTATTCTGTTTCTCCTTTCTTACTTACTTTCATTTTGTCTCTATTTTGTTTATACTGTTTTCTGTGTTTTCTACCCTTTTTTCTCTGTTCTATTTCCTCCTGACTTATTTTCTGATTCATGGATTTCATGTCCTATTGTTCTTAATCTTTTATATTAAGCCCACCATTTGAATTCTTAATTTTTAATTGCATTTTTCAGTTCTAGATTTCCACTTTTTTTTTTTTTTTTTTTTTTTTTTTTTTTTTTTTTTTTTTTTTTTTTTTTTTTTTTTTTTTTTTTTTTTTTTTTTTTTTTTTTTTTTTTTTTTTTTTTTTTTTTTTTTTTTTTTTTTTTTTTTTTTTTTTTTTTTTTTTTTTTTTTTTTTTTTTTTTTTTTTTTTTTTTTTTTTTTTTTTTTTTTTTTTTTTT
>RJWM01001853.1:0-17217 GCA_004363535.1 Dasyprocta punctata | reverse complement strand
TAGGTATTTAAGTCAAGCTCTATCTGGTCCTCTTTTTTTTTGAGATATTAAAAATAATGTTTTTTGCTGTTTGTTTTAGATTTAGTCCCATTCTCAACTGTTTTGATAATTTTTATTAATTGCCACTGTATGAAAAGTTGAAATATTAATCTGTTTTCCCACAGGAAGTATTTGATACATTTTGTTTAGTTTTGTTTTTTGGCAGACAAGAGTACATATACAGCTGGCTTGATGCAGTTTGAGAATACTGTGTGATTTATGTGGTAGCTGTTAGGGAAAGTTTACCTTTTCTTTTTTTTTTTTTTTTTTTTTTTTTTTTTTTTTGAGGCAATGTCTCACTGTATAGTTCAGACTGCCCCTGAATGCACTGTGTAGCCCAGGCTGGCCTTGAATTTGTGGCAATCCTCCTGCCTCAGCCTCCCAGTGCTAGGATTATAGGCGTGAGCCATCATGCCCAGCGGAAGTTTTCTTCGAATAACTTGTATTTTCTCAGTGATTAAGGAATAAAGATAATGAATCGAGAGTTTGGATGAGGAAAGAGATATCTGATATTTGATTAGAGCGTACTAAATGGACCCAGAGATAATTATGGTTTCTAGGCAGCTCTAAAAGCCCACCTGAAGTTTGTGATAGTTGTGTTTTCTCATCAGTTGTGCTCTGCTGCTGGGATAGAAGTCAAATAGGCAGAAAATTGGATTTGTCTAGTGTATTAAGTACAATAAAATGAGAATAAGGACAGTTGATGGAGTGCTTGCAAAGAAATGATAATGGTAATTTAATATGGAGTTTGTGTTGGTTACAGAAAAGAGGGACAGAAAAAAGGTGGTAGGATCATTAGAGGACAAATAGATTATGAAAGTCTGGATAATAGAATGAATGAGAAAGAAGAGCAAATGCTTGGACTTCAGAGCACGAAGGTGTTATAGTTATTGCTGATGCAAGATTTCCGGTGATTGACCATGAAAGTGCATGTCTGAAATGAAGTAGAGGGTAAGATCTTTAAAGAAGAGATCAAGAAACTGAGAATTCATTATGTCAAAAGGATTAATATTAATGTCATTACAAAATCTGTTG
This sequence comes from Dasyprocta punctata, assembly GCA_004363535.1. NCBI lineage: Eukaryota > Metazoa > Chordata > Mammalia > Rodentia > Dasyproctidae > Dasyprocta > Dasyprocta punctata. The sequence goes on along the minus strand of RJWM01001853.1, from coordinate 16,143 downwards.
AAATAATATTAGGGTACTTATAAGCCAGTAATTAAAATCTGTAAGAAATGAGAGAATTGACCCTTCCTGTCTGTACGTGGTTGTGTCAAAAGACACTAAGGGTATGACGTGGTGTTCTAAGATTCAGAGTTGTAATTCTTAGAAGAAGAAAATGGTTTAGGATTAGCTACAAGGAGATTTGTCTCTAGTTCCATTGATAGGAGTATGTGAGAGAAAACATCTACCATTCTAAAGCAGTAGTAGATGAAACTATGTCCTCAGAAAACGTTGAGAGAGTAAGATGTTTTCCAGATGTCAGATGGTGAGTCCCAGAGTTAGTGGATGAGCGTTAGGACTGGAGGAGGGTTAGGAGGAAGTCAAACCAGTGTATCTGAACCAAATGCACATTCAAGGCTTGGAGATGACATGAGACACCTGTGGTTTATGGTGCCTAGTGTGGCTTAGGGATAAAAGACATCTTGAAAATGTTTTTCTTCTGAGTGGCTGGTATCCTTTATCTTAGAAATGAGTAAGATATTCTCAGTAAGATTACTGTGTCTTTTAAGTTTCCTTTCATATAAATTTATGATGAAGGAAATTTTGAGGAATGTTTTCTGAATGAAAGTATATAGTTTTCCTGTGTTTTCTAATCAGAAAATTTCCCAAATTTTCAAGCATTATTTCTTAATTTTTAATGATTCATTGCAGTATTTTCAGAATATCTACATACATGTGAACATGTGTATTTACTTATTTATTTAAACAGTTCAGAAACTATTGCCAGATGTTGGTATATCCTGCTTTCTGGATCTGTACTTGTGAAAGACTCCATGGTTTTACCTCCTTGCAGGTAGGTGTATGTTAACTTCATAGTAGATAAGGCAGGCAAAGTTAACATTACAGCTGTTTATTTTGTCTCTTATATTAAACCATGTAAGATACATATTTTCTCGCTAGCTGGTATGTGCTTTAAATGTCCTTACTTCATCAAAATATTTGACAGGAATCAACCCATATTTCATATTTAATCACTTAGTTATTTGACCTTGGATCAGTTTTAATTTTCTTGTCTGTAAAGCAAAAATAACAATAGTAACTAGTCATGAAGTTTTAACAAGCTCTACTACTCACAGCTCTCAGCAGCAGTCTGTATGGAGTCGTACTGTGGAGCCAGACAGTATAAGTTCATATTTCTACTCTTCCACTTCTTGGACAAGTTAATTTCTTTGTACCTGAGTTGACTTACTTGTAAGATAATCGTTAACTATCTTTACAAATAAAACATACATAGGTTCTTGGTTATTTAAGTCTTTTCGCTGTTTTGCGTGTAGTTGGGGGTCTCATACTAGTGAATTTGACACAGACAGACAAAATAAACTTAGTTGATGTTATCTGAGTTATATTTTAGGATTAACTTTTTTTAAAAAGTACTTTCTCACCTCTGCTCTTATAAACGGTTAGGGATTTGTTGTAAAGGCTTTTTCTAAGCCAAGTGTGATGCTCTGTGCCTGTTAGCACTTGGGAAGCTGAGGCAGGAGGATCACAGCAATTTGGAGGCCAGCCTGGGTTAATATAGTGAGTTCAAGGCCAGCCTGAATTAAATAGCGAAGCCCTGTCTCAAAAAACAAAAACAGAAAAAGAAGTTTTGTAGCTGTGAAGGAGCAACAATAATTCAGCATTGTTTTGTGATCAAGAAAATGAAGTTTAGAGCCGGGCATGGTGGCACACGCCTGTAATCCCAGCAGGAGGATCGCTGTGAGTTGGAGACCAGCCTGGGCTACAAAGTGAACTCAAGGCCAGCCTGAACTGCATGGCAAGACCCCATCTCAAAAAGACAAACAAACAAACAAAAGAAATATGAAAATGAAGTTTAACTTTTTAAAATAATTGGTAAGAATGTAGATTTTAAAAAGGCAGAGTGATAGTATGCATTAATGTGACTGTCATGAACTTCACAGCAAACAGGATTATACAAGTTTAATTTCCATATTAAAGAATAATTCCAGCTAGAGGATTTGTATTTTTTGCATAAAAAGATACTTGCTATAGGTTATTGTAGGGTGATTGTTAGGATTAATGAGTTAATCCAAATAAACTACTTAGAATAACGCTTGAAATATAATAAGCATTAAATTTTGAGTTCTGGTAATATGATTATTCTAACAATAGCAGTGGGATTTGAATGTTACGATACTAACAGAATATCATCAGTACTTGGTATAAAAGAAGTAATAGTATTTTATAGAAATACAGCCAATGGCTACTGGGACAATATAAAGATTTATTTATTTTATTTATTTATTTTTTTTGGTACCAGGGATTGAACTCTCAACCTCACACTTGCCAGGCAAGTGCTTATGCCACTGAGCTAAATCCCCAGCCCATTTATAAAGAATTATTAACTATCAAAGAGTTTAGCCGCTAAGAAAGATAAAGAATATCCTTCTACTGAGGGGGCGTTCTCAAGAAACAAGCAGATTTAAAAGGGGGTGGGGGAGTCCTTGTCCTCTGATCCTGAAGCATTCAGACATTGTTGAATATGTTAGTTGTGGTCAACAGACAGCAAAGTAGTTACAGGGTTGCCCTTGGCCATAGCTGGTGCATAGTAGTGTGGTCAGGGCTAGTAGGAAGGGAACTGCTGATCACTGCTGATCAGTCCTGGCAAACAGGGTAGCCACCCAACCCCCATCCCTTGCCTCAAGGTGCAGATAGACCTCAAAGCTGGGAAAAATGGACAGGAAGCTCACCCAACTGCAAGGAAGTCCTTTCTACTTCCATAACCCTCTAGCACCCTCTACTGAGAAAGCTGTAGCATGTCCACCTGGCAGAGAGGTGCATTTAGAATGAAGCTGAGAGCAGCAGATCCATTCAGAGTTGATGGGAAGTAAATAGTTGGCATAGCTCACTCCCTTGGCTACTCGGTTTCCATGTGAATGCTTTTAAACACTTTTGGAATTCCTTTTACGGAACAAAACAGTTCTTTCTACCTGATAAAATACATCTTTCCTTGTAAAAGTGAGGTGGTTCTTACCTGCTGCCCCAAACCAATGAACAGCATCAACCATCATTGCTATGTTAATTATATATTCCATCATAATTTCTTTGAGTATTCTAACTAAAGACCACCTTATAAAAGTTTACTTCCAACAATTTGTATATAAGATAAATGTGGGAAAGAGAAAGAAGAAAATAGTTAACCTATATAAATACAACCAATGCAATGAGCAAAGAGAAAATATAAAATGCTACTACAGGCCTCATTCCTAGAGTTGGCCTTAATGCTGTGGCGGTTACTTCTAGCTGTTCTTTCATTACTTATTCAGTATTTCTGCCCTTAGCCGAAGCACCAGCTGCTCTGCTTTCTTTACAGGATGATGGAAACAAAACCTTCCTTCTAAAGGATTCTCAGTTGTCCTGTGCGCATCTGTCTCTGTCTCTTTCCCCTTCCCTGTTCACTTCCCCTTCCCCTTTCCCACTAATGTTGTTTTCCAGTAACCTTTAATAGTGGACATGGAAGTACTGCAAGGAGCCAGAGAGAGTCCCTGGGCTCCAGACATTGTCCCTGTGGCCCCTGTTGTTTGCTATTAACCAGTTTCTGCTTGGTAGTAATTGGGGCCAGTGGAATAACTCCTTTCCCAACCAGTTCATTCAGTAGCCAGGTGGAAGTTTCTATTTTAGTGGAATCATTGTCGTACTACCCGGTAAAAGTGTTAAGAGTGAATCAACAGAGGTCAGAGTTGTTGGGAGGAGAAGCAGAAATTCTGTGAATGAATTGTTAAAATACAGCAGTGAGAAGAGCCACTCCCTCTTCTGTGCCTTGCACGTGAGACCCATGCATTCTGACTATTGGAGAAGACAGAAAACATTGCTGTACTTTTGCTGCTGAAAGTGGGCTCCTTGGCTAAATGTGATGCTGTCCTGGAGTTCCAAGATTTGACAGCTTGCAAGTCCATGGGTGATGATATGGGCAGATGCATAACAGGAACATCCGTTTCTCAAATGTGTTTACTCCATTGAGGACAAGTATCTGCCTCCTTCGTGATAGAAAAGGTCTAGTATAAATAATCTATTTCCATTGGCTAACTGTCCCTTGCACATCAAGACCTCAATATTAGTTTTGCTAGTTGCAAACTAGGCACCCAATTACTGCATTAGCATTTGAGCCCCTTCTTCATCCAACAGTCTCCTTTTCTGCCACTGTGTTCACATTGTTCATAGCCCCATTGAATAAGAACTAGAAGAGTTGTCACAGAGTTTGATTGACATCATAGATCAGTGATGGTGAACCTTTTAGAGCTTTCAGTGATCCAGCTCACTATTGCTCGGATACCATAGAGTTCCCCCCACTGTCATAGAGCATGTCATTTTGCCTTCTTGATTATTAACAGCCTTGTCCAGGGTAGACATGGCACAAATATTTTCAACATCTGTGCCTGTTCTAGAAGAGTTCCATCTATGTACTGCTTCCCAGACTTTTGTTACTAGCTTTCCAGTCATGTTCACAAAAGAAAAATGAAAGGGCTGAGGGTGTGGCTCAATGTGAAAGCCCGGAGTTCAATCCCTAGTACTGAAAAAAAACCGAAAAACTGGAATCACTGTTTCATAGATTTCTCAGAAATCCTAGAGGCCAACATTGTTATTCTGTTGGTCTTTACAAGAAGCTTTGGAGAGCATTCTTACTTGCCATAGTCGTTTTATGTTATTACTGGATATGTTGAATGGTAAATCCAGATAGCACAGTGACTTCTACTGCGTCCTTGGTGGCAGCCTTACAAATGACTCTGAATGTAGGTTACAGTATCACACTCACATGAAATCAGCAGTGTGCCTCATCTTTTGTAGTAATGTGAAGTACAGCTACTTGTATTTCATCTTAGAGGGGGAAGGAATAACTTTCTATGCCCTGTCATGGAAAACACCTCCCCCACCAACTTTACTGAGCTGAAGGGCCCTTGGATTTTTATGGTGTTTGTCTCCCAAATTCTAATTTGTCTGTATTTTATTATGGCATCTAAAGTATACTGCCCTTATTTTATAATGCAAATCTTATATGCAATTCAAACCAGTAAAATTACAGTTTATTATAGACAAAAAAGATGAATACTAAATCAAGTCTTGACATGTTTTTTTACTTGTGATCGGCAAGTGCTCTTACCACTCAGCTGAGCTACATTCCTAGTCCCCAAGCCTGAAATTTAAATTTATTCATTTTTATTGAAAAGCAACAGTATTTAATGGTGAAAAACAAAAAAAATTTTTTACAAGAGCATCAAAATATGAAATAGGGTAAATCTCTTCACAAAATTTACAAGACCTATCTACAGAAAACTAGAAAACATTACAGAGAAATTAAAGATTTCAAGACCTATTTTTTTAAGCAGAAACAAAAAAATGTAATTCAAAAAGCAAAATTGGATCCAAATATCAAATAATAAATATTCTCTTTCTTTTTCTCTAACTGTCCCAACTAATTTTTATATATAGATAGGTTTTGTTTCAGTTCATCACACCGGTGCAACAATGAGATAGTCACGTGTATGTGTCTTATTCAGCTCACTGAGAAGCATATCCTCAGTATTCATCCATTTGAGGGCGAAAATGTCTAGTTTGTTGTTCTTTATAGCTGAGTAGTATTCCATTACGTAGAAATACCACATCTTTTTTATCCATTCCTTAGTCGAGGGGCATTTAGTCTGCTTCCACGATCTAGCAATTATGAATTGGGCAGCTACGAATATAGATGAACATATATCACTGTGATGAGATATTTTTAGTTCTTTCGGGAAGATACCCATAAGGGGAATAGCTGGGTCAAATGGGACCTCCAATCCTAGCTTTTTGATGAATCGCCACACTGACTTCCACAGAGGTTGCACCAGCCTGCATTCTCACCAACAGTGGAAAAGAGTTCCTTTTTCCCCACATCCCCTCCAGCTTTTGTTATTGGCTGATTTCTTGATCTTGGCCATCCTTTCTGGGGTGAGGTGGAATCTGAGGGATACTTTCATTTGCATCTCTCAAATGGCCATTGCTGTTGAACATTTTTTTTATGTATTTATTTGCTGTTTGTACTTTTTCATCTGAGAAGTATGTGTTCATCTCAGATGCCCATTTTTGGATTGGGTCTTTAAATCTTGGAGGACTGATTTTTTTAAGTTCTTTATATGTTTTCGATATTAATCCTTTATCTGAGGGACAGCTGGCCAACAATTTCTCGCACATTGTAGGTAGTCTGTTCACACTGTTGATGGTTTTTCTTGCTGTGCAAAAACTTTTCAATATAATGAGATCCCATTTGTTGATTCTTTGCATTAATTCCTGTGCAGTCTGGCTTTTATTCATAAAGTCTTTGCCTACACCAATGTCTTCAAGAGTTTTACCTACTCTATCTTTCAGCAGATTTAATGTTTCTGTTTTAATGTTGAGATCTTTAATCCATTTAGATTTTAACTTAGTACATTGTGAAAGATATGGGTTTCATCTTAATCTTCGACATGTGGAAAGCCAGTTTTTCCAACACCATTTATTAAAAAGGCTTTCTTTCTTCCAGTGAATATATTTAGCACCTTTGTCAAAGATAAGATAGCTTAGTGTGTCTGGAGTTGTTTCTGTATCTTCTAATCTATTCCATTGATCCTCGGATCTGTTTTTTTTGCAAGTACCACACTGTTTTTTAGCTTTATAGTAAAGTTTCAGGTCAGGAATTGTAATGCCCCCTGTCTTGTCTTTGTTGCCCAGGATCACCCTTGCTATTCTATGTCTCTTCTTGTTCCAAATGAATTTTAGGATTGTTTTCGCTAATTCTGTAAGATACGTTATTGGTAATTTGATTGGAATTGCATTAAATCTGTATGACAGTTTTGGAAGTATGGCCATTTTAACTATATTGAGTCTTCCTACCCAAGAGCATAGGATATCTCTCCATCTTCTAATATCCTCCTCAATCTCCTTTTTTAGAGTACTACAGTTTTCAGTATAAAGGTCTTTTACGTCTTTTGTTAGATTGAATTCCTAAATATTTCATTTTTTTAGATGCTATTGTAAAAGGTATTGTTTCCTTAATTTCTCTCTCAGCGCGATTGTTGTTCGTGTACAAAAATGCTATTGATTTTTGAGTATTGACCTTGTAACCAGCTACGTTGCTATATAAAACACCATTGTGTAGGGGAAGAAGAGTGATTTACTTAGATTGGGATTATTACTGCTGTTTTTTTTTTTTTTTTGAGAGAGAGAGAGAGGCTCTCCCTATATGGCTCTGGCTGGGCTTAAACTTGTGATCCTCCTGCCTCAGCTTCCCAGACGCTAGAACTTACACAGAATTTATAGGCATGCACTGCCATGCCTGGCTTTTTTTTTTTTTTTTAGTAAAATAATAAGGCTCTGGCCTAGCAAAGGAGGAGAGACAGAAGAGGTGTGTCATTCCAAGAAAATATCTCAGGCACTGAGGTGTTTGATTCACTTAGAAATGTCTGTGTCGTGTCAGGCATTCTGTGCTAGTCTTTGGAGATGGGGAAAGAAATAATAAAATTGTTCATTTTCTAAAGACATAATTTCTAAAACAATTTTTGACAAAGTAGTAGGTTCAGACCGTTAAAAAGTAAAACAAATTGTACTTCGAAGTACAAGTTGTTCTTCAGGAAATACTTCTACTTTTATTGTCCATTTTACTCAACACTGTGTGTAAATAACCACTTTTTATCTTTTCTTATCTATCAAGTGTTTATGGCTGACACTTCTATAAGAAAACATACAGACTTAGCAAGAGAAAATCATGTAAATTTTTTAAATAAAAGTTTTATGTGACATGGGAGCCTTCAAATATGAGTTTAAAATGCAAACTGCATTTTTATACTAATTCTAGTGAAAGAAATGGCTAGCTGAAGAGCAATATGACTGAACAAGTAGGAATATGATTTAACGGTAGTAAACTGAGGGTAACTCCCCCAAGGCCTGTTTGTTCAGATTCTTTTCTGTGTGTCTGTGCATTCATTCCTCCTGGGTGGGAGGCAGGACTCCTGCCACATAAAGGTCTTCAGCGGGTAACAGCAGGTAAGAGAGGAGAGAGAATAACCTTGCTAGATTTTATGGCTTGTTTCAGGAAAGAGAAATTTTACTTTCAGTGACCTACTTGATCTCTGTAAGAAAAGGTTACTTTCTTGCTTCTGTGGCCCTCTCAGATTCCTTTACTTCAAAACAGTTAGCGTACCAGGGTATCATCCTGAGCCCCATCAATAACTTGTATGTCTTTCCAATGATTTTTTTTTAAATATTCAAAGAAAAATGTATACTTACTTCTGGTACAAGTACCAACATTGTTTTGTAGTTTTAACTTTTTACATTATGATATATAGTATGTGGTAGAAAGGTACAAGTAATCATTAATGAATATGTTAATGAGTTAATATACATTGAATATTTGTCTAATCATTACCCAGATTGAGAAATTTGATATTGTCAGCATCCTAGAAGCATCCTGTTTTTTTCAAATGAATTTTCCTGCTTCCCTCTAAAGATCAACATTTTTCTAAATTATAATCTGCAGTGTTTTGGCCTGTGGATATGTACATCTTAACCTTACAGTTTGGTTTTGCTTACCTTTCACTTTACTAGGAATGTACTCATAATGTAACTCTTTTTTGTATGTCTTCTTTGGCCCAACATTATGTTATGAAATCTATCCATGTTGTTGTGTATATTTATACTTAATACATTTCCTCTGTTTAGTTTTTTTTTTGGCATAGTCAAATAGTATTCTTGTGAACATTTTTGTATGTTCGATGCCCGTGTGCTTATGTTTCTGTTGAAAATACCTAACAGGGAATGGTTCGCTCACAAGATATCCTATCTTCAGCTTTAATTGATAATTGCAGTTTTATTCCAAAGTAGATGTATTAGTTTACATACCCACCAACAAGTGTGTGAAAATTCCTGTTGTTTCATATCTTCACCAGCACTTAGTAGTCAGTCTCTTAATTCTTAATTATTTGACTAATTTCATTCATTCTTTTGAACCCACAGTACTATTTTATTATAGTTGTGATTTACATTTTACTTATTACTGATGAATGAGAACAGTTTCATTAGAATCACTTTTGTAAAGTTTCTTCAGGTCTGTTTCTCATGTTCTTAGTGACTTGTCTGTAACTGAGATGTAAAAATTACTTGTATATTTGGAATAAGAATTCTTACTTGATTATTTTTGTTGCAAGTATCTTTTAACTATTCTGTGACTTGTCTTATTCTTTTAGTAAGATTTTTAGTTGAACACTAGTTCTTCTAATTTAGGTAGAACAACTTACTGATCTTTTCTGTATCTGAAGTCCTGAAGTTATCTTCCTTCATTAGTTTTTAGGACTTGTTTTTCTTTCACAGTTTGTAGTCTACCTGAAACTGGTTTTTGTGTGGCATAATGTTGAGTGACTTCCATGCGGATACTTCTACGTTATTTTTCTGTTCGTTTAGTACCATCTTTTTTGTGTAAGTCAAATATCTGCATATGTCTGTTTCTGGACTCCTAATCTCTATTAGATTTTATGTATCCCTACTCAAGTACTATCTTATAATTAATGGAGTTTTATAATTATTGCAGGGGCAGAAGAAATCTGTCTACCCCTACTGAAATTGAATATTGGAGTCTGAGAAATGCACAGACAATCAACTGATTAACAGAGAAAAGGCGTGTAAACTTAACTTATGCTCACAAGAGCATCACAAGATTGCTCCCAGCTTCCAAGTGAGATTCAGGGCCTTTATAGCCCCTTCCTCATAGTACTGAGGTACTTGCACTGCTGTAGGCATTTCCGGGGGAAGTCAGTGATTCTCCAGAGATGAATGGGACCTGGGACAGTGCTCATTTGAGCTCTGAGTGTGATGTTTTACTTTGAGTGACTTTTTTCTGTGATAATAAGTTTAATCTTTATTGACTTGTATTGTACTTCAGGTGCTTCAATTTGGAGTCCAAAGCTCCATAGTTCTGAGTAGTATTTTCTGAGCCTAGCAGTGGTTTGATGTTTAATAGAAATGCTGTTTGACAGTTGACTGCCAAATTGTTCCACAGTGTTTCTACCATTTTAGATACCTCCCAGCAATGTGGAAAAGTTTGAGTTTCTATTTCTGTATACTGTCTCCACCACTATGTGGTGTTGTCAGCCTTTTATTTTTGTCATGGTGAAGTGGTTTTCTTATTTTCCTGATTATAATGATGTTGAGCACTTCTGTTGTGCTTATTGGCCATTGCTTTCTCTGTTTAGTGAAATACATTTTAAGTTTGGGGGGCTGTTTTAATGTTGGAGTTTTTATCTGTATTATTATGTAAAAATCTTTAATGTGTTTAGAATGTGAGCTATTTGTCATTTTATCTCATTAAATTGGGAGGCATTTTCATTTTCTGTCTTTCAATAAATGAGTTAATTGACATGTACAGTACTAAACTACTTGTATTTGTAGTATATAAATTGCTTAGTTTTGGCATATGTAAACACCTGTAGAAAAACACTATTAAAAAATGTAAATTTCTATTGTTAGAAAGTGTAAAGCCACTCCTAACTGTCCCCTCTTCCTTAGTCCCCAAGTAATTAATACTTATTTATTTTTGTCAATGTAGATTAGTTTATATTTTCTATAGTTTATGTAAGGGAAAGCTCACAGTGTGTATATTCTTGTCTGGTTTCTCATACTCATTAAAATTATTTTGATGTTTATTTGTGTTATATGTATCACTTTTTATTTCAGTATTATATGGCTATATATGTTTAAATTGCTGGTGGACATTTGATTGTTTCTTGTTTTTGACTATTACAGAGTTGCTGTGAACTAATGTGTGCAAGTCCTTATGTGTACATAGAAAACTTTGATTTTTCTTACAACTGTGTAAGAGTAGAATGGCTTTACATCTTTGTGGGGAGTGTAAGTCTTTATATGGACATATACTTCCATTTATTTTGAATGAATACCTAAGCATAGCTAGGTTAGATGGTCAGTGTGTGTTTAATCTTCTAAAAAGGTGCTCTAATCTTTTCTGGGTTGTTCTACAATTTTACACCCTCAGCAGCAGTATATGGATTGCTCCACATCACCACCCTCAGTAGCAGTTGGGATAATGTCAGTCTTAGTAAATGTTAGTGTCCGGTTATAGTTTAGTATTACTGAGCATCTTTTCACAGGGCTGTCATTCGTGTGCCTTTTATGAAGGGTCTCTTACTATCTTTTAGCCATTCAGTGTAGGGTTGTTTAATTTTTTATGTCTGCATTTCAAAAGTTCTGTATGTATGCTGTGTACATGTCCTAAAGGATAGGTGCAGTATATGATATGCAAATATTTTTTTCTTACTTGTGGATTGTTTTTCTTCTGTTAACTATTTTTCAAACAGAAGTACTTAATTTTGATGAAGTTCAGTTTATCAGTTTGTTTTTTGGTGGTTTTTTTTGTTTGTTTTTTTTTTTTTTTTGGTGGCACCGGGGATTGAACTCACAGCCTTGCGCCTGCCAGGGCAGGCGCTTAAGCCACTGAGCCAAACTCCCGGCCCTGGTTTTTTGAGGCAGGGTCGCACTATGTAGCTCAGGTCAGCCTTGCGCCGCGTTGTAGCCCAAGCCAGCCTCGAACTCACAACGCTCCGCCTACCTCAGCCTCCCGAGTGCTGGGATTAAAGGCGTGCGCCACCATGCCCGGCTCTATCAGTTTTTTTTAAATTAAGGACTATGCTTTTTGTGTTGTAGGTGAGAAATCTTTGATTAACCCAGGTCACACAGTATGTTTTTATATAATTTCTTTTGTGTTTTATAATTTTTTATTTCATTATGATCTATTTAGGTCTATTTTGAGCTTATTTTATATGTAATATGACATATGGATCTAGTTTTATCTTTTATCCCTGCATCCTTAATTGTTTCAGCACCTTTTCTGTTTTGTTTCTAAGGTACTGGGAATTGAACCCCAGGGCTTTACACACACTAGAAAGTGCTGTAACTTGAGTTGCATCCTCAACTAGCACAATCTATTAATGAAAGTCTCCTTTTTCCCTGGATTGCCTTTGCATGTTTATTGAAATATGAATTGCTGTATATTTGTGGGCCTATTTTTCAGTTTTTGATTTTGTTTCATTGGGGTTGGAGGTGTTTGGGGGTGTTTTTGAGGTAGGGTTGATATAAGGGAATGAAACTCCCAACCTACTAAACGTCCGGTATGAGTTTGTATTCTCTAAAATTGAAGAATGAATTTTAGGAACAACGGAGGTTAAGAGCAGAATATATTTATTGAGAAAAAGATAGCTTCTGTCTGAAAGATAAGAGACAGAAGGGGTCCCGAGTGGGTTGCTAAGGACCCTGGCTTTTCTAGGGATTGTATGAGTGAGGCAGTTCCAAAATGGGAACTCGCAAGGTGGGCATTAGTTGTGACAGAGGTATGGTCAACCAGCAAGATTAGTTGCTCAGGTAAAATTGATTAAATTGGGGACAAATGGGGAAGTGAGTCACGTAGGGATTGGGCATGCATACAGAACAGTGACTCTTCCTATAGGGGGTTGGAACTCCTGGCTTCCTCAGGATGATAGAGACCTATTTAGAATATCAGTCTTTAGGATGTGGGTGTGTTTGATCATTTGTCTTGAGGTCTGGCCCACAGCGGGAGGTGGCTGTCTCTTCCAAGGTTACAAAATACCTGGTCTTCTGCACTGGCTCCTTCAAGGGCCTAGCCCTGTCTGACTGCCTGTAATATTTCTAATTAACTCAGCTGGCTATAACAGGGTCTCACTGTTGCCCAGGCTAGCTCTTAAAATAGAGTGCGGGGATGACAGGAATGTGCTGCTGCCACACCTGGCTATTTTTCTACTTTGTCCTCGTTAAATTGCAAAATGAAGTACTGTGGGTTCTCCAACTTGGTTGAAATTGTTTTGGTTATTATAGGTTCTTTGCACTCCCATATAAATTAATTTTGGCATCTGTTAATTTTAAAAATGTGATATTTTGATAGGGAAGGCACTGAATCTATAAATCAGAATTGACTCTTGACAAGATACATCATTCCATTTATTTAAGCCTCCTTAATTTTCATCAGCAGTGGTTTTCAGATTTTCCTGTACAGATATTACATATATGGATCTTGTATCTTAGACTCTTACTAAATTCACTTATTCTGATGTGTCAAACAGATTCTTTAGAATTTCTAACTGTGGTATGAACTAATTTTTTTTTTCATTTTTAAATTGTGTTGTCTTATTGTTACCAACCTAGAAGAATTTATGTTTGGATACAAGTTTTTATCAGATAAATTATTTGCATGTATTTTCTGCCTTTCTGTGGCTTATACCTTAGTAGTCCCTTTTGAACCACAAAAGATTTTAATTTTGATGAAGAGCAAATTAAAAATAATTTTTTTCTTCTGAGAGTTCAGTTTTCAGTGTCATATCTAACAAAACTTAAAGCAACCCCATTATTATGTCTTACGGCTTTTTCTAGGAGTGTTTCTAAATTTAGGTTTTGCATTTTGGCTGTTGGTTCATTTTTGGCTTTGTTACTTTTTTTTTTAAATATGGATATTTGTACATCCAGTTGACTCAACATCATTTGTTGAAAAAGCTGTCTTCATTGAATAGCCTTAGTGTTGAAAACCAGTTAATTATTTTTGTGTATATGTGTGTGTGTGTGTGTGTGTTATTTAAGGCTGTACCTTTTAACTTTTTTAGTAATGAGGATGAACTAGATCCCCACCCCTTTAAAAGTTTTTCTTTTAATTTTTAGATGGATTCTGAAAAGTTTGAATACTGAGATTAACATACATGTGTCAACATGCCAGCTTCATTGAACTATTTTTGCATCTTGGCCCCAATACCACTGTCTTGTTTATTGAGATTTTATTATAAGTTTTAAAATAGTCTTACAGCTTTGCTTATTTTGAATGATTTTGGCTATTTTATTTTATTTTGTTTTGTTTTGTTTTATTTTTTTGTACCAGGGATCGAACTCAAAACCTCAAACTTGCCAGGCGGGCTCTTAGGCCACTGAGCTAAATTCCCAGCCGTATTTTTTTGAGACAAGGTCTCACTATGCAGTTCAGGCTGGCCTTGAACTCACTTTGTAGCCCAGGCTGATCTGGAACTCACAATGATCCTCCTGCCTCCTGAGTGCTGGGATTTAAGGTGTGCGCCACCACACCTGGCTTCGGTTTTGACTATTTTAGATTCTTTGCTATTTACATGCGAACTTAAAGAGTTATTTGTTTCGTTTGTACAATACATATTTGAAATTTTGATAAACTATTTGAATATACAAACAAGTAATTTGGGGAGACTTCCTTTTTTTACAATATGTATCTTTTGTCAACATGGAGTCTTTTATTTCCCTAAGCAACATTTTGCGTTTTTTAGTGTATATGTCTTACACTTTTGTTAAAAGTAATCCCAAGCCAGGCGTGGTGGCACACACCTTTAATCCCAGCACTCAGGAGGCTGAGGTAGGAGGAGCGTTGTGAGTTCGAGTCCGGCTTGGGCTACAACATGAGCACAAGGCCTCCCTGAGCTACACAGTGCGACCCTGCCTCAAAATGCCAGGGCCGGGAGTTTGGCTCAGTGACTTAAGTGCCTGTCTAACAGGCGCGAGGTTGTGAGTTCAATCCCCAGTGCCGCAAAAAAAAAAAAATAATAATAATAATAATCCCAAATATTCTTATAAATGCTGTTATGAATGAAATTATTTGCCTGTATGTGATCATTTTGGAGAAAGTTCCCCATGCTCCTGAGAAGAATATGTGTTCTGTTGTTGGATGGAACACTCCATAGATATCTACTGAATTTATTTGTTTGAAGATTTGGTTAAACTGGTATTTCTTTGTTGTGTTTGTTTTTGTCTAGTTGACGTGTCCACTTGTGATAGTTGGGCATTGAGATCCCCCATTACTGCCATATTAGTGTTTATCTGATTCTTCCATTTCCACTAGTGTTTATTTTATGATGTTCAGTGTTCTGGTAATTGGTATGTGTGTGTTTATAATCATTAATTCTTACTGTTGAGTTGTTTTATTAACTAATAAATTATGACCTTTTTGGCCTCTTCTGATTAGCCTTAACTTGAAACTCACTTTATCTGAAATTAGGATACCAACTCTTACTTTTTCTGAGTGTCTTTGCGTGGAGTATTGTTTTCCAGCCTTCAATTTCTAATGTGTATCTTTTTTAGTTAAATGTGTTTCTTATATGCTGCATATCGCTGGGTGTTTTTTCTTGGTCCATTCTGCCTGTGTCTTTTGATTGGACAATTGAGACATTCACATTGAGAGTTATTGTCTAAAGTCCTGACTTATTAATGTTGTACTGTTTTCCTGTTGCTGATTTCCTCGTCTTTTCCCTTCTTGCTTAGCTCTTCTTCCTGTCAGTTGTTTTCATTCTTTTTGATTTATTGACATTGTTGGTTTCATTGTCTTTTTCTAGGGTATCCTTGAGAATTTTTTGTAATGCTGGTTTAATGGTCATGAATTTCTTGAGGTGCTTCTTGTTGTGAAAATACTTTATTTCTCCATCTGTTTTGAAGAAAAGTGTTGCAGGATACATAGGTCACGATTGGACGCTGTTGTCTTTTAGGGCTTGATATACTTTATCCCAAGCCCTCCTGTCCCCCAAGGTTTGTGTAGAGAAGTCTGATGTGATTCTAATGGGCTTATCTTTGTACAGGATTTGTTACCTTTCTCTAACAGGTTTTAAGATTGTGTCCCTGTGGTGGGCTTTTGTGAACAGGTCTTTTATTCCATTTTGTTGTCTTCTGATTTTTTAGTCATTGCATTTATTTTTAGATTAATCTTCTTTGGATCATGTAGCAATTGTTGGATCAGTTTTTCACATGCTCTTGTTATGGTGTCTTTGAGTAGTGGGTGTTTGAAGGCATCATTGTCTTCTAGTTCTGAAATACTGTCCTCACATTGGTCTGTCCTACTTCCCATACTTTCAATATGATTTTTAGTCTTCTGGATTTCTGGTTGAAACATTTTCATGGACTGTTAATTCTTTGGTGAACTGGTCATTCATATTTTGTTAATCATTCTATTCAGCCCACCTAGCTTTCTGTTAATGTCTTCTGAGAGGCTTTGCATCTTTTTGGCTATTAGGGCCATTATCTGTTTAGTTATATGTCTTCTAATCCCACCATCTAATAGTTGTTTTCTAACCTCCTCTGCTGTGC
>RJWM01001852.1:0-142750 GCA_004363535.1 Dasyprocta punctata | reverse complement strand
ATGGTCCTGCCCTTCACTGACACTCTGCTTCCTGCTGCCTCGCTTTGTAAAGATTTGGGTGGCTGATGTTGCTCTTCTGTTCAGATTGCTTCCTGTGTGGTGCGGGGCCTCCAGTGTATGCCCGCACGCCTCTGCTGACGAGGCTCCTTGCCCGCCAGGCAGCTGGTACAGTGCTGTTAGAAAGGGTCACGTTCTGGCTCCTGGGACTCTTGTGTCCCTCGTCGTATTCCATCCCTGGAGTCTGAATGCTGGTGAGGAAAGGAAGATCCCCCTCTCTGAATGTCTCACTCAGGCGGCCACTTGGTCTCTTTAGGAAGTGCATCATTAGCCCTGCAGTGCGCGTGGTCCATGCTGAGCACCAGGCAGCCTCCTCCTGGCCCTGGAAGACGCTGGGCTCGGCAGGGAAAGCCGGGGGAGGGGAGCACCTCCTGTGCCTTCAGTCAAGGGAGTGGCGTTGGCCCCTGTAGACCTTTGAGGGCAGAGGCTGTGAGGCAGCGGTACAGGCCGGAGGCGCAGTGCTGTGTCGGCTTAGCGCTCAGGGCCACAGTGTGAAGTGGGCATTTGCTGAATGCATGGCCGCCATGAGCAGGGGCAGATCGCGGTCAGGAGCCCTCTGTCCTGCTCCGCGCTGTGCCGCCGACCCGCTGGCAGCTGTGACAGGTGCCTCTGTCTGCACCCGTGCTTTCCAGTCTGAGCCCTGAGGTCCCGTAGCTGTTTCTGGAATAGCTGGAGTGTGAGCGGGCTGGGGTTGCAGGAGCGGGACTTGCAGAAGTGGAGAGGGAGCTGTGGGGCTGAAGCCCAGAGAAGCACAGGGCCTGGCACGGGGTGCAGGCGGGACACTGGGGCTGCCACGCCGAGCCCCCTGCTGCTGAGGGGAAGTCAGGCCGGCACGGTCAGGAGGAAAGTTCCTGCGGAGACCGAGGGCCCGCATGGACCCGTCCAAAGTAGTGTCTTTGGTTGGAGTGCCGTAGAGAGCAGACGGTGAGACGGAGCAGTGCCCCTGCCCAGCGTGTGCTTCCTGACACAGCGGGGGCTGCGATCTGCAGCTATGGGAAGTGGGCCCTCCGGGAAGCAGGTGGCCGTGGGAACCCTTCCCAGGCAGCCTCTGCTCTTGGCTGAGCTCCCTGCGCTGCGGCGGCAGGGCTCACCCATGGGGACTGCTGACCGCTGCTCTCCGGAGCTCCTGCCTCTGCATCAGAAGCCCGGGAGGCCGCCCGGACGCCCGCAGCGCTCAGCGAGACCCGCAGTGTGCTGCGGAGCCAGCCAGGGGCCTGGGAGGCTGGGTCCTGCCCTGTGAGTCAGCTCCAGACAGGGAACCTGTGCAACTGGAGAATTTCCCAGGGCAGCACTGAGGCCAGGGTGGAAACTGAGTCACAAGGAAAGGGGAAGTGGTGGAGGATGGGCCTTGGCAAAGACAGGTGACTCGTGCGCCGCCCCCCACCCCCTGCCCGCAGGAGCCAGGTCCCCCACCCCGCGGGGACGGCAATCTGATGCAGCACCTGCAGCGCCTGGAGAGCACCCTGAGCGTGTGCGCTGAGGAGCCCGACCACAGCCAGCTCTTCACCCACCTGGGCCGCATGGCGCTGGAGTTCAACCGGCTGGCCTCCAAGGTGCACAAGAACGAGCAGCGCACCTCCATCCTGCAGGTGAGCCCGCCCTGCGCCCGCCCCCCAGTGGGAACCCCGGGGCACCACGGGGACGTCCAGGGCCTGTGCTGTGGGCAGACCTTGGGCTTCCCATTCGGGGTGGCGAGTGGAGCGCTGGGGAAGTGGTGGGACCATGCAAGGGAGGGAAAGGAAGTGAGCTCGGGCAGGCGGGGTTGACAGGGGCAGGGTGTGGCCTGAGCGGAGACGGGGGCCAGGGGCCACGGGACACCCTTCCACCTCGGGGCAAGAGAGGTGACCGTGCAGCCCGCAGCAGCCGGCGGGTGAGCTGGGGTGAGACCCTGGGCTTCCTGATGGGCCTTGCCACGCTCTTAGCTTTTTAGGTGAGGCTCCTGCCTGCCTTCTCCTTAGCTGCTACCATAGTTGGCAGTAGTTTTCCTTTTTTTTTTTCAAATCCATTTCAAGGAGAAAAAAAATGAAACAAAATTTCAGAACACAGCCGTCGGGATGAGGATGGTCTGTCCCGCAGCAGGTTTATTCCGTGGGGAGCTCGTTTGCTCGTCCTCCCTCTTCCTCGTGCCCCTCAGCCGCGCCCTGGTCCCCATGGTGGCCCGGCACCTGCACTCAGCACGCCTTTGGTGACGCGTAGCGAGTGAAAGGAGTGCAGGGACCGTGTGTTCCCAGTCCCGTCTGCTGACTCCGCCGGTGGGCACAGACATTTGTGCAGAGGCTGGGGAGCGGCCCCTGGCCTGGGGGCAGCAGGCAGGACCTTCGGATGGCCCCCCGAGTGACGGGGCAGGCGCTGTGTTTCTGGGAGGCCCCACCCACATATCTCAGGCACGGGCACCTCGGTGGAGGTGGGTCCATTGGTTCCTCCTCCTTCACTCGCAGTTTGTGTCTTGGTTCACTCAACAAACATTTTCACACCCGGTACAGCTGAGGACGTCTGCAAGGCATAGGGAGCCAGTGTCCTGTCACCCGGGCATCACCCCTGCATCCTGCAGTGCCTTTGGGGTGTGGGGGCCTGAGCCAGTGCCTGGTTTAGGGTACTCCCGGACTCCTGAAGTGGGGACCACGCACAGCCACTCAGAGGGGTGCGGTCACACCCGCATGGTGGGGCACCCTTGCTTACTGTGCCCCCTCTACCCCTGCCCCCCACAGACCCTGTGTGAGCAGCTTCGGAAGGAGAATGAGGCCCTGAAGGCCAAGCTGGACAGGGGCCTAGAGCAGCGGGATCAGGCCGCGGAGAGGCTGCGGTGAGCGGGCGGGCCGGGCCTGGGCGGGCGGGCCGGGCCGGGGCGGGCGGGGGTGCCACACGGGCTCAGCTCTCTGACCGGCTGCTGGCTGCTCGGGCGTTTCCTCTCTGCCTCTCAGCAGGGCCGGTCTGTGAACAGGAATGGAACTCGCACCTTTCCCCTTGGGCTCTTGCCTCCCTCGCCCACCCACCCCGCACAGTCCTCTGGCTGGCAGTGTGGGGCCCGCTCGGGACATTGCTGCCCCCTGGTGGCCAGCCTCCTGCTGTACTTGGGTTTTCCTGAGCCATGGGCCTTGGGGACATTGTGAGTTTCCACACCCTCTGTCCCTCCTGGGCCAGACTCCGAGTTGGTGGTCCAAGGTGTCTGCACGTCGGCATTGGCGTCTGTCCCTGTGAGCCGGTGGGCCCAGAGTCACACTCGGCCCTCACTGTCAGCTCAGGGCCTCTGTGGCCCTGCCAGCCAGACCCCTTGCGGGGGCGGGGATCGAGGCCCAGAGGGAGGCAGGACTCGCCTGGGTCTGTGAGCTCCGAGGGTGCTAGATGCCGCCATGCCACACACAAGCTGCTAAGGCAACGGGGAGAGAAGTCAGCAGCTGCAGTGTGGCGGGGGGCTGCATGCCGAGCCATCTGCGGTGTCACTGGCCAAGTGGGGGGTTTGATAGCCATACTGACCCCCTCTGTGGACCGAGAGGTCAGGCTGGAGCAGGACTTGCGGGCTGGAAGGCGGGAGCCTGAGCCCTCACTGTGAGGCGGGGCAGGCCGCTTCCCATCTCAGCTTGTCTGTCCCTGAGTGGAACCCATCTGGCATTAGAATTTAAAGTAGTGATCTCAGCCGGGTGTGGTGGCGCACGCCTTTAATCCCAGCGCTCGGGAGGCTGAGGTAGGAGGAGCATTGTGAGTTCAAGGCTGGCTTGGGCTACAACGTGAGCGCAAGACCGGCCTGAGCTACATAGTGCGACCCTGTCTCAAAAAACTAGGGCCAGGAGTTTGGCTCAGTGGCTTAAGCGCCTGCCCTGGCAAGTGCGAGGTTATGAGTTCAATCCCTGGTGCTGCAAAAAATAAATAAATAAATAAAAAATAAAGTAGTGATCTCCATGTTTCAGTCATCCCTGAGCCCACATCACTGTTCTCGTCCTGTAACACCAGCCTTGCTGTGTGCTTGAGATTTTAGTTTACTCACTTTTTACTTAAAATTATTCTAAAGAAATTTTAACTTGAGTAAACAGAAGACAGCGTTACCTGTGCTAAATAGAGGATAACTCTGAAATTAGTACGGTGAGAATGAAGGGGCGTTGACAGGCGTGGCTCGGTGGTGTTGCCGGCGGCCTGCTCTTTCTGTGATAACGCGGGAGACACCCAGGCGCCCGCCAGGTGTCCGGGACCTGGGAGCAGCGCGGGGCAGCTGGGGCGTGCGGAGCTTACCCTGGTGTGCGCCCCAGGGCTCCTGAAGGTGGGTTTGGGTCCCTCCGAAGCTCTCCTGGGCACAGGGAGGCCTCTGGGAAGCCCCAGGCTGCCACACAGGGCCCAGGGGATGCTCTCCCGGCTCCCCTTGTGGCCTGGTCCGGTTTCTTGCCGAGCCCCCTGCGCTTCCCGGAGCTCTCGTGGCCCGGCCGCAGGGGCAGGTCTGCAGCCCAGGGCCGGCATTGTGACTTGTCTGCTTGCCTCCGACCCAGGGAGGAAAATACGGAGCTCAAGAAGTTGTTGATGAACAGCAACAGAGAGGGGCCCTGCGGGCAGCCAGGCTCGCCGAAGACAGAGGGCGCTGGGGAGAAGGCGGCGGCTGGACAGCAGCAGGTACGCGCTGCTTGGGAATTCCAGGTCTCGGTGGCATCTGCACCCTCCCCGACGATTACGAGCTCGCTGCCTCCTGTGCAGTGACACTGATGACAGCAGGCCTGGTTGGCATGTGGCATTTCCATAGCACGGCCTGGCGCCAGCCTCCCCAGCCTCCACTCCTTACTCTGACCGAGTGCCCCCTTCTGGGGGCGTGTACTCAGAGCTGCTGGCTGTGGCCCGCCGTCCTCGCCTGAGAACCCGCTGCCAGTCACTCGCTGGTGCTCCCAGGAGGTGGCACTGCCTCATTCAGTCTGGGCATGTTCCCTGAGTACGCTTGTTTGCATTGGGAAGAATTGGGGTGTCGGGTCAGTGTTCCCCTATGGGGATCCTGCTCAGCTCCTGCAACTGCGGTCCTGGAGCCTCTGAAATGGAGACGGGAGGGCTCTGGCCAGCAGCAGCATGGCCCTGTGGTGTCCAGGGCAATCTGTTGCCTCCAGCTATCTCCAGGCCCAGTCCTGTCCACGGCAGGTCCCAAGTGCCCCTCTCCCAGTCTTCACCATCCCCTGAGCCCCCCACCTTTGCCAACGTGCTTTGCCCCTTAGATGGGGGCTCACCAGCTGCATAGCCAGCCCCCGTGCAGTCATAGTAATCACCGTGACTGTGCCACCGTGCCGCAGCATTGTATGTACCCGGGCCTGGCACTCTGGATCTCTGGGCCCCCCTTGCTTCATGCTGGCTGGCGAGCCCGGGACACTCCTTCCAGGGTCCAGCTGCTCCCAGGCAGTCGTGGGTGCGGCTCCCAGGGCCCTCAGGGCTGCGGGTCCCGAGAGGCGAGTGTTCCCACGCTGGCTCCAGCTGGCCCACACATCAGCCTCTGGGCCTCAGTGGCCTCCCCTGTGAGTCAGAGGCTGCAGCGCCTGCCTCAGGGCTGTGAGGCATACACAGGGGGCAGCCCGTCAGGTTGCACCTCTGCTTTCCTCGCTCTCCCCAGGGGTGCGCCTCCCGGGGCCCCTTCCTTCCTCCCTTTGCCCATACACAGTGTGGCTCCCCGCCCTGCACCCCGCTGTCATCGTCACTGTCATTGTGGTGTCCTTCAGGCCTCAGCCTTAGGGGGTGCGCGAGCCTGAGGGAGGGCAGGCGGGCCTCCAGGACCAGTGGGGTCAGGGCCTCTGTGTCACCAGCTCCGTGGGTGTGCAGAGACCCTCCTGCTTCATCTTCCCCTGCCCAGACCCAGAGTGGGCAAGGGTCAGAAAGGGATCCGGCCAGGGCTCAGTTTCTGTTTGCACAGGCTTGTTCAGTGGTTTCTGCTTAATTTTAAAATGTCAAGTAAATTTGAAAATTTATTTAATTTAAAACTCTGCTTTGAGATAGTTTTAAACATAAGGAAAATTAGTGCCGAGTTCAGTTCCCAGCTGCCCTCCTGCGGGCTCTGCTGAGGTCAGTGTCTTCCGATTCAAGGCTCGGCGTTCCAGACCTGGGGCTGGCGCATGCGTGCCGTTGTCACCGTGGCGCCCTGGTCTTTTGCGTGCACCCACATTTTGTTCTGTGATTGAATCCAGGACCCCACACAGCATTTAGTTGCCCCACCTTGGCCTCCTGCCGGCTGTGACTGGTCTGACTGTTCCTCACTTTCATGACCTTGGCACCTGTGAGCTACGCTGGCCAGGTGCTGTGTAGCCTGCTCCCCAGTCTGGGTTTATCTCACGTCTTCCCACGGTTAGAGCGCGCTGCGGATTTGGGCAGGGGTCACCCAGAAGTGAGTTCCGTGCACTTGGGCGTGTGCGGTGCTGGGCCTTCCCCCAGCCCGCACAGGGCTGTGTGTGGTCAGTAGGTTTGATTCTTTTGAGCCTTGATCACGTGGTTAAGGTTCTGTCAGATCGTCCCACAGTAAGTGACTCAGTGACTCGTCTTTCATTAATAACTTAAATGTTTTATTTAGTTATCTTTTTGGTTTGGGGCCCCCTCACGGTACTGGTGACCAAACCCAGACCCGGAAACATGGCAGGCAAGTGCTGCACCTCGAGCTATGTCTCCAGCACTTTTAAAGTTTGTTTTTTTAACAGTGTCTCACCAAGTTGCCTGGTCTGGTCTCACATTTCCAGTCTCCCTGTTCCTAGCTCCCGAGTAGCTGTAATTCCAAGAGTGTGCACCACACCTGATTTTAACACATATTTTTGAGGAGAAATTTTGAGATCATGCAAACATCTTGTTTCTGCTTAAATTTTCATTTTTCACTAATTGTGGTGCCCAGTGGTGGATCTCAGTGCAGTGTGTATTCCTGTGGTGTTCTACAGGGATATTGTGTTGCCCTCACTCCACGTTTTAGCTAAACATCTTCTGTGAAGATGTGTTATTTGAGCCGGGCGTGGTGGTGCACGTCTTTAATCCCAGCACTCGGGAGGCTGAGGTAGGAGGAGCGTTGTGAGTTCGAGGCCGGCTTGGGCTACAATGCGAGCCCAAGGCCGGCCTGAGCTACACAGTGCGACCCTGCCTCAAAAAACCAGGGCTGGGAGTTTGGCTCAGTGGCTTAAGCGCCTGCCCTGGTAGGTGCGAGATTGTGAGTTCAATCCCTGGTGCCGCAAAAAAAAAAAAAAAAAAAAAGATGTGTTATTTGCTTATTGAGCGATTTCTTTGTATCATTATGGGATCAAGGCTATTTTGTACTGTGGTTTATAATCTAGTACTGTTATGCTTTATTTCTGTGTTGGAATTAAGCTTTTTACATTGTTTCCCAGCTCCTTCGTTTGTGTCCTCTTTACTAATACTTAGCATTGAACTCCCTTAATCTGTGGCACTATACTGTGCTCCAGAGTTGCATTATATTTTCTCTGCTCCAGTCCTAGAATTAACCACTTCTCAAAGGAGTTTTGTTTCTTTTTATTAAAAAATGGTATTTAGAAACTAAGTTGCGGATTCAGCACTTGGGATGCTGAGGCAAGAGGGACGCTGAGAGTTCAAGGCCGGCCTGAACTACATAGCAAGACCCTGTCTCAAAACAGAACAGACGGGACAAGGGATGTAGCTCAGTGGTACAGCGCTTGTCTGGCAAGCACAAAGCCCTGGGTTTAATTCCTGATACCAAAAAGAAACAAGAAAAAAAGAAACAAGCTGTGAGCACAAGGCGTGAGCATGTGGGCCTGCCTGGAGGACAGAGCTGAGAGGGAGAGACAGGTCTGTGAATGTACTAATCCTGCATCCACACACGCATTTTTGTTTCATTCTATAAATGCTTTTTTTTCTTTTTTTGGTACTGGGGACCGAACTGACGACCTCACACTTACCAGGCAGGCACTGTGCCATTGAGCTATATCCCTGGCCCCTTAAAATACTTTTTAATTAAATGTTTTTGCAAAACTTTGACTTTGATGAAGTTTGATGAAATGTCAAAAAATGCGTAATGTTGTTTTGTTTTGTTTTGTTTTGTTTTGTTTTTGAGACAGGATCTCCCTGTGTAGTTCAGGCTGCCTTTGAACTCACTATGTAGCCCAGGCTGACCTCCAACTCATAGGGATCCTCCTGCCTCAGCCTCCCAAGAGTTTGGGCAACAGGCTTGCATGGTGCCACACCCACCTAATTTGCAATTCTTGCAGTCTGGGTTGAGGTGTGTTGGCTGGAGGGCGTGGCCACAGCACCTCAGGGGTGGAGCCTGTGCAGAGAAGACTGGGGGAGGGGTCTGGTGCCACCTTGGAGAAGGTTGGTCTTCTAGGGGTGTTGGCGGGGCTAGGGCGGGTCTCGTGTGCTGCGGCCCCCGGTGTGAGGGCCCTTGAGGGACTGGGCATCCATGCACCTATATGGAGGCAGGCACTGGTAAAGGCTGCTGTGTTTCTCCTCAGGCTGGGGTGATGCCAGGCAAGGCCCCCGAGCTGGGGGCCTTGGGTGCGGCCGAGAAGAAGGTGAAGATGCTGGAGCAGCAGCGCATGGAGGTGGGTGGCTGCAGCGGGGCCAGGGGCCGCAGGGTGAGGCAGCTGCCTGCAGAGGGAGGCCCGCCATCCTCCCTGGATCTGCCCCCAGGCTGCTGAGGCCTGGCGTTGTGGCACGGGGCAGGGAGCGTCCTCTGGGGAACTGTGGGTGGGGGAAGAGGTGATGGCAGATGAGTTGGGGAATGGGGGTGAGGGCCTCCCCTGTCTGCCAGGGCCTCTGTCTCCCACTGGTCCTGAGCTCCCAGAATTCCATCCCTTCCCTCACCGCTCCTGTCGGGCCTCACCTAGCACAGCGCCTGGGCCATGGGCAGCGCCCATGCCTTTGGTCAGTGAAAAGGGGACATTGGTACACAGTGCCCAGGCGGCCCTCCAGAGAGGCACGCGCTCCTGGCCACCGCGTGGTGGCTGTCGCCTCGTGCGCTGGCATGGGAGGGGCACCGGGAGGAGCTGAGCCGGTGAGAAGTGCACTTGCCAGGGGTCCGCAGCCACTGTCCCCACACCGCGTGCACTTCGGGAAGCTGCTGTGTGGGGGCAGGGAGCGGACGCTCTTTGTCCTTCGCTGCTCATGACCATCTCTCCCCCAGCTGCTGGAGGTGAACAAGCAATGGGACCAGCACTTCCGGTCCATGAAGCAGCAGTATGAGCACAAGGTACTGCGGGGGCTCCTGGCTGTGACCGCAGGGCGCCCTCACCTCGCTGCTTCCCTCTGGGCAGCTTGGAGCCTTGCGGGGGGTGCAGAGGAGAAGCCGGGTGACAGCTGGGGACCAGCGAAGGCGAGTTTGGCCTGGGTCCCCAGACATCCTGCACCGCTGCCCTCACCTTCGTCTGCTGCCTCTCCCCCAGATCACCGAGCTGCGCCAGAAGCTGGCGGACCTGCAGAAGCAGGTGTCGGAGCTGGAGGCCGAGCGGGAGCAGAAGCAGCGCGACTTTGACCGCAAGCTGCTGCTGGCCAAGTCCAAGATTGAAATGGAGGAGGCAAGTGTGACCCCGCCCTGCTGTTTTAGCACCTCCTCCCTGTTGGGTAGAGTCTGTGAGCCAGAACTGGTGATCGAGGGCAGGGCTCTGGCCTTCCTCGTGCCTCAGTTTCCCCTCTGAAAATCAGAGAGCCTGGGTCAGCTATTGCTTTTCACGTTTTCTTTTCATTCCAAAGAATTTGATGTTCGGTTAAAATCTTAAGAGTCCGGGGAAACCGTTTGTGTACCAGGACACACAGCGTAGGAGACGTGGCGGCCTTGGTGGGGGCGGATCAGTGGCCGGCGGCGGGGCAGGGCTGAGGCCGGTGCCGCTGTGCCTGCCCATCCACGCGTGCATCCCGTTGTGCCTCGCTGGGGAGGGTGGCAAACAGCTCAGCAGAGACAAGAAGTGAGCGTGTGTTACATAGCGCAGGAAGACATCACAGGGACCAGGGTGTGGTAGAAGGGTACCTGATTCGGCGTGGGGGTGTCAGAAGAGGGCCCGTGGGGATCCCGGTGCAGGGTGAGAGGCACGGCCACGGGGCTCCCACACCTCCAGGTCTCCCTCCATGGGAATGGACATGGCCTCTGTGGGCTCTCAGATGGACATCGTCCGTGTGGGCTGCATTCCAGAGTCCCTGCCTTAGGTGTGACAGCCAGCGGCTCTGCCGGGCACACAGCCCCACGCCAACATGGGAGGACATGTCCCCCGGCGGGGACACTTCCCCCAGACGGCATGGCTGTCCATGACGGCGACCCGCTGTGTTCTGGCCGCGGGAGCCCAGAGCCTTCCCCAGCTGCCTGTAGCTGGTAGAATATTGACTCTCAGGCCACGGGGCTGGGCTGAACTGACCTGAGGCTCATCTCTGCCCCCACGAGGTGCAAGGACATCATTGTGAGATGTTGGCGGGGAGCAGGTGGAGTGAAGGGTCTCCAGACTGCCTCCCCACCCCGCCCCAACCTCAGAGTGCCTTGTCGCCTGGTCCTTTCCACATCCGCACTGTGCTGGGGGGCCTGCTCTCTTCAGACTCCCAGGTGCAGAAGCTCGCACGTTTCTGTAGCGGGGTTGGGACGGCACCTGCACCTGCCGCTCAGCTCTGGGGACTGCTCTCCTCTGTCCTTGGAGGGGCACTGTGTGTCCTCACATGTCACCTCTCTGGGCTTGGGGACGAAAGGCCCTGTAGGTGTTTCCCATGGCTCGCCCCGCTCTGGGGGTCGCAGCGGGCTCCCGTGGGAGGCTGGTGGAAGCGGGCTTTCCTCCTAGAAGGCTGCACACAGGTAGAAGGCTGTGTTCAGATTTGAGGCTCACAGCCCTGCGAGGCCCAGCCCTGGGGCCGCGGGGGAGCGTGGAGGCCAGGGCTTCCTCTGCAGTAGGCAGGGTGGTGGCGTCTGCACGTGTCCTCTGGGCGCCGCGCGCATGGGTGACAAGGGCCAGGCAGGGCTCCCTGTTTACCCTCTCACCCCTACAGACGGACAAGGAGCAGCTGACCGCCGAGGCCAAGGAGCTGCGCCAGAAGGTCAAGCACCTGCAGGACCAGCTGAGCCCGCTCACCCGACAGCGCGAGTACCAGGAGAAAGAGATCCAGCGGCTCAACAAGGTGGGCGCCCAGCTACCCTGGGTGGGGAGGGTTCCCCTGCTGGCTGTGGCGTGCACCCCTTGTCGCTGCCCCCCTGTCCAGCCTCCTCACTGCCCCCGTCCCGCAAACACCCACTCCCCCGTCTTCCGCCTCCCCCTGGAGTGCCCCAGTCACAGCAGGCCTGGCCTTGTCCAGTGCTGGGTGCAAGCCCTGTCCAGGAGGCGCTTGCCAGGGGGAGGGGTGGGCATGGGCCAAGCCGCCTACCTGTGTGGTGGGGGCCAGGCGCGCACAGCATCCAGGTAGGCACTGGGAGAAGCAGAAGCCCTCTGACCTGTGCCAGGCCGAGTGGGGTGGGCAGGACTGGCCTCCGTCAGCTCAGCCAGCGTGGACTCTGGGCCTGGTCCTTGCTGTCGGGTTTGATTCCTGCAGGCCTGGCGAGTTTGTGGCTCGATTCTGGTTCTGTGCCAATTGTTTTCCTTTTCCTCTACCTCCTGCCCTCTCCCAGAGGCACTGGCGTGAGCATGGCTCACCTGGATCCCAGCCCTGCTGGCACAGCCCTCTCCGTTGGTTTTGGCATTTTGTAGGCGTTCATTATGCCCAGTCCCGGCCTTGGGGTGTTTCCAGGGAGAGAAGGTTGTGTTCCCTGAGCTCCAGGGACTCGGGGGTTTGAATGCTGGTGGGCAGGTACTTAAGCCACTGAGCTAAATTGCTGGCCCTATTTTTTGAGACAGGGTCTCACTGTGCAGTTCTGGCTGGCCTTGAACTCATTTTGTAGCTCCCCTCTCCATGGGCCCCCACTGGCCTGCTGGTGAATGGCGTGTGCTGGGCCACTAGCTGCATGACCTCAGACACCCATGCCAGGCCTCTTAGTCTCAGCATCTGGGCGTAGTTGTGGCAGTCATAGTAGTCCCCTCCCGGGACTGGAGGGGCTTCCACGAGACATGTGCCTGGGATATTAACCATTAGGGTTGTTTGGTGACCCTGCTGGTGATGGTGATCACTGCTTTCATTGTGAGCAGGAAGAGGGTCCCTGAAGGTGACCCCCAAAGGGCCCTGACTTCCTGGCTTTTGATTGCCCTTTGCCAATGGCCCTGTCCCTCCTCTCCCTGCCCCAGGCCCTGGAAGAAGCGCTGAGCATCCATGCCTCCCCATCACCCCCAGCAGCCTTTGGGAGCCCTGAGGGCGCCGGCAGCCTCCTGAGGAAGCAGGAGCTGGCCACACAGAATGAGCTGCTGAAGCAGCAGGTGAGGCTCGGGGGGCCAGAGCCTTCACGAGGGCTTGGAGTCAGGGGCCTGTGACCAGGGTCCACGCACTGGCCTGTTGTGCCCTGCTTATGTCCCTCCTGGACCTCCTTTTGCAACATAGCCGTCTGCCCCAGTCAGCTCCTTAGCTGCTATGTAAAAACTAAATTTTAAGGGAATGTATTTAAAAGGGAACTTCCCTTCACTACTGTAAATGGAGAAAGCTATGCATTTGCCACAAATAGAAGAGACGCTCTCTGAGGGGCACAGGGCCAGAGGGGTGAGAGGCCCTGGCTTCCCCGCATGTCCACATGCTGGGTAACGCTGGTCTGTCTCCTCCTAAACCATCTTGGTCTCAGTCAGTGTCTGCGATCAGCAGGAAGGGGGAGAACCCGCAAGCTCCCTGCCTGAACCCCAGAGCCCTGGCGGAAGCAGAACCAGCAGGCTGAATCCCACTGCCGCCACGTGGCGTGTCGAGGAAGGGCTGCGCTGGTTGATGGCTGCTCTTTTTTTTTTCCTTTAAGCTATGAATTTTTGTTCAAATAATGTCCTTCCTTGAAGCCAGGACATAAGAGAGAGGAATGCAGAACTATTCTGTTCCAAGTTGGGGCTGTGGGCAGGAAGGAGGTGCACCCATCCCACCCAGTGATGAAGCCCAAGGTGGGGCGAGAGCGGCCTGGTCTGCAGCCCCAGCAGGAAGCACAGGGTGTGGGCTGCGCTCAGAGCTGCCGCCTGCCTGCCGTGCCCAGGTGAAGATCTTCGAGGAAGACTTCCAGAGGGAGCGCAGCGACCGTGAGCGCATGAACGAGGAGAAGGAGGAGCTGAAGAAGCAGCTGGAGAAGCTGCAGGCCCAGGTCACCCTGTCCAACAGCCAGGTGAGGGCGCCTGGACCAGCAGGGCTGCCCTCGTGGGAGGGGGACAAGGGCTCGAGGGCGCTCACTGGGCTCCTTCCCCCAGACCTCAGCACGCCCTTTGCCCTCATGTGGCGGCAGGGGCCGAGTCTAAGATACCCAGCCCTGGTGGTGCACACCTGTAATTCCAGCACTCGAGAGGCTGAGGCAAGAGGATTGTTGTGAGTTTGAAACTAGCCTGGGCTACATAGTGAGCTCAAGGCCAACCTAAACTGCATAGCAAGACCCTGTCTCAAATAATAATAATAGTAATAGTAATAATAATAATACCCGGCCCTGGCTACACTGTCCCTTATGATGTTTAGAGACACAGACTAAGGAATGGACCCTGGGCCACCCACTCAGTCACAGGAGAGAACCGGACGTTGAGGGGAAAGCCCAGAAGCAGCACACCCTCCTGACCTGCATCCCCACCACCCACAAAGAGCAGGGCTCACCCCCATGTCAGCCCTTCCCGGGGCTCCCCTGGGGTGCAGCCCGTCCACTCTCACGGCCAGGGAGGCCCTGGGCCCCGCCTAGCCAGGAACCACCTGTGTCAACGAGCGTCTCTCCCTCTCCTGCTCTTCTCCAGCTGAAAGCGTTAAAGGAGGAGGAGAAGGCGAAGGAAGCCCTGAGACAGCAGAAAAGGAAGGCCAAGGTGAGCAGCTGGGGGCGGGGAGACCAGGCTGGCCTCCTCTGCAGCTGTCCAGCCAGGCGACACTGGGAGAGAGGTGCTGTTGGCTTGGAAACGCTGAGGACACTGTGGTCACTGTGGGTCGCCCGTGCCCACCCGCCACTTTCCTCACAGGCCTCAGGAGAGCGCTACCACGTGGAGCCCCACCCAGAACACATCTGCGGGGCCTACCCCTACGCCTACCCGGCCATGCCGGCCATGGTGCCGCACCACGGCTTTGAGGACTGGTCCCAGATCCGCTACCCCCCGCCCCCCATGGGCATTGAGCACCCGGCTCCCATCCCCGGCTCACGCCTCTTCCATCTGGTGAGTCCGTGCCCTCTGCAGGGTCCGCCGGGGCTGCTGGAGACCCTGGCCAGGGCGGCAGGTCAGAGAGTGTCGGACACTGCAGCAGTGGGCAGGGTCCCTGGCGCAGCAGAGCAGCCTCGTGAGACGCGGGGCAGGGAGCAGGGTTCCCTCCAGGCCATGCCAGGGGTGTGAGTGAGCTCGGCCTCCCCTCAGCAGCTGCCAGGGCTTGACCAGGTTCCTTTCCTCGTTCTCCTCTTCTTTCTTCTTTTCTTTCCTCTTATTTTGCTTTCTTTCCTTTTCCCGTATTATTTTTCCCCAAAACACGCTGTCACCTGCCCCTCTTCTGCACTCCCTCTGCCAGTCCCCTGCTCTGTCCTGGACAGTCCCTGGCATCCTCGCCAGCGCTCCCCAGGGTGACCTTTTTCACAACTTGAAATGCTGGAGTGCAACGTAAGTTTAAGAGGTTGGTCACTGCTTCTGAGCTGGATGACATTTCTTAAGCCTCCCAGCCTCAGTTTCCTCACCTGGGAATGTAAACCTGGACAGTTAATGCGCTTTAAATTCTACTCTAGTACGTACACTCAGGCATTGTAGCTGCGGTTGCGATTGGCAAGTGTGGTTATAGAATATTAAGCACCAGTTTTGTTGCAGCCAGAATACACCTGGCGCTTTCCCTGTGGCGGGGTCCAGAATCAGAGCTCCCAAGTGATAGACACGTCCACGGCCAGGCCTGCGGAACCAGGTGGGTGTGGTCGCCTTGTGCTGGGGCTGCCTCGGGAGGGGACTTCTTCCTTCGGGACTGGCCCAGTTTGGCAATGATGTTGCCGCTTTCTGACCTCAGTGGAAGAAAGACCCAGCTTTCTGAAATAGCAGAAAGTGGGGGTGACGCTGGGGTACGGGGACTGAGAGCACTCGTTCAGTTTGTTGTCTTCATGCCAGGCACTGGGCTGGGGGGAAGGGAGCCTAAGATGGTAGACGAAGACTGTCTCTACCCCTACAGACCTGCAGTCTAGTGGCCGGGGGAGGCAGAAGTGAATGTTAAATATCACGTAGCAGGTCACATTGATGAGCAAGAGAAGGTGCTGAGAGAGCAGGGAATCGAGGGACCTGACCCGGAACGGGGGCTAAGGAGAGCGCTTCGGAGGGGGTGACGTCTGAGTTCGGATCTCAGCACGAGTGGCCTTAGCTGGGGGAGAAGTAGGGGTGGAGGATAAATGGCTTCCTGTCGCTGGGACAGAGCCCGACTTCGTGAGGCGGAAGGGCTTATCGTGGCTCACAGTTTCAGGCCCGGTCGCTTGGTCTCACTGCTTCGGGGCTGTGCTGGCACCGGACGTCTGTGGGAGCGCGGGGCAGCGAGGGCCTGCTCACTTCACAGCAGCTGGGAAAGGACAGAGAGGCTGGGGTCCCGCAGTGACACCAGCTCCCCCTGCTGAAGGTCTCGGTCCCCCGAGGCCCATCCCGCAGTGCGTGCAGTGCGTCCCAAGCGGACCAGGGTCTTCAGTGTTCCGGCATTGCTGAAGTCCATGTCCCAAGGCTCCAGAGACTCAAGGCAGAGGCAGCTGTGGAGCCCTGTGAAGCCACAAAGAAGTGTCCCTGTTTCCCGCGTACAGTCATGGGACGTTTTTATCCCCGAGATGGGGATGGGGCATAGGGAAGAAGGGCCAGAGCAGAGCAGGACGGAAGTCTGCGGCTCGCATGTCTGGTCGGGTGGTCTGTGCTCCCAGCATCGCTTCACTGGGTGCCACTGTGGCCCTGGC
Source organism: Dasyprocta punctata (assembly GCA_004363535.1). Taxonomy (NCBI): domain Eukaryota; kingdom Metazoa; phylum Chordata; class Mammalia; order Rodentia; family Dasyproctidae; genus Dasyprocta; species Dasyprocta punctata. The sequence continues at coordinate 126,795 of RJWM01001852.1, read as the reverse complement.
TTCGCCTTCACATCTGTCCCCAGCCTGACAGGAGCGGCTTGCGGTGAGCGGCTGGGGACTTGGGGGTTCCGGAGGTGACCCTGGGGCAGCTGCCGTTGCTGCTTTTCAGTGCTTGAATCTTCACTTTCTCCAGCAGGAACTCTATGTGTGCCTCTTTTCTAGACAAATCGCAAGCTTTTCTAATCTTTCTGCTTTGCTGCTTTGCTTCCCGTTCTCACAGTAACTCTGGCTTAAGCAGCTGTCAGAACCCACGCCACTGCTAGCGTCTGTGCGGCCTTGAAATCTCCCCGCCAGGTAGTTCGCCCGTCCCCTCTAGGCTTAGCTCGCTGGAGTCCGGGAGCATAGACAGCATGTAGCCAGGTTCTCTGCCGGAGAGGAACGTGTGTCACCTCCAGCACAGTCCCTGGGGGAGTCACTCCCGCCTGAAGCCTCGTGAGCCGCTGTCACTGTCCGCACCCTCACCAGCGTCCCCTGCAGAAGCGCTGTTAGCCCCTCACTGCATCAGAGGCATTTCCCAGCCCGCTCCCCCAGACTCCCGCAAAACAGTGCCGGAGGTTTGTGAACCACTCGTCAGGGACAGTCACAGCAGTGACCCCGTGCTCAGGACCGGGTTTCCTCTGGTCAGCTGTGTGCCCCTGGGACGGAGTACCTGAGGTGTTCAGCTTCCCGGGAGGACAGACTCACTCTGGCTCACGGTGTCCGTGGTCACTCAGCTCCGTCACTTCTGGCCTGTGGCAGCACCAGCATCATGGGAGGGTCTGGCAGAGGTCTCGGGGCAAGCAGGCAGGAACTGGGAAAGAGAAACAGGCGGGGGCTGGGCACCCCCCAGTGACCCTTCTTCCTCCAACTGGGCCCGCCTCCTAGAAGTCCATCACCTTTCAGTAGCCACAGGCTGGCAGCCACCTCAGGATTGAGTGGCCCTTGGGGGACATTAGATCTGGGCCACATCGCCTTGGCAGGAGTGCAGGAAGGTGACCAGCTTAAGGCTCTGAGGCAAAGCCTGGAAGGGCAGGGCGAGGTGAGAGGTGTGGGCAGGCCCTTGTGGAGTGTGGTGGGACTGGCCGTGTCACTCTAAAGCAGGTGGCGTTTCAGAACGCACCCTCTGGCCGTGCTGTCCGCCAGTGGCGTCGGAGGGACTGGAGCCCCAGTTACTCAGGGTGCCTGTGGCTGCCCTTGTCCCACGGGGCGGGAGGCAGTGCTTCACCCTTGGGACGCATAATCCCTCATGTGTGCAAGTGGTAGGAAGGCCAGGTCCATCTCAGCATGAGATGGAACATTCTAGGAAGAGTCGGTCAGGCAGCAGTGGAGCCGGCCTGCTGGGGAGGCAGTGTGAGAAGGCGCCGGGCTGGCCGGTCCTGTGCCAGGGCTGCATGGGGCGGCCTGGCGGGCAGGGCTGATGCCACCCCAGACCTGCTCACTTCTGAGTCTAGAGCCGGGCTGACGGGGTTCACATCCCAGCTCCACCCCATCCTGGATCTGGGACCCCAGCACTGCCTGCACCCCAGCCCCGTCCGTGAAGGGCCTGTGGCGGGGCACAGCCCGGCGCCCATGACTCGCTGTTACTGTCACTGGCACTGAACTGGCTTCCATTTAAGACTTGAGAACTAACTGCACCGCGTAATGTTTAAGTCCTCAAAATTTTTATTTGTTTAGAGTCTGCAAAAAAGGACTGTGCGGGGCCGCAGTGAGACCAGATTGTGTCATTTGGCTCCACCTTCATCTTGCAGAGCTGGCGGACCTCAGATCACCAAGAAACTAGAGGTCGCACTCTGTGGCCGGCACCTCGCAGGACAGGAGGCTGGCCTGGGCCGGCGTCCCCAAGCCCCGTGGAGAGACCTGGCCAGCTCCGACTGCCATCCTGTTCTGAAGCTGCACGGTGTCCATCCTAAGAGCCGGGTGCAGCTGGGACCCCTTCCTTTGCAAACTTCCGTAGAAGTGGTTCTGGCCCCTCGGGTTCCAGTTCCAGTTGCGTGTATGTTTGATTTTTGCTTCAAGTGCTGTCACGAGGCCACCCAGCGCCCATCCCCACCCTGCTGCGAAGAGCTGCAGGAAGAGCAGAGGACCTGCAGGAGGCCATGTGGCGGGTACTGTCCACTCTGCCCAGCGGCTCATGGGAGCCGCCACAGCCCAGTGTGAAGGCCACCCCAGCCACGCCTCGGTGGGAAGCAGGCCGTGTGCGGGACCACACGGGGTGGCTGGCTGTCCCTATGCATCTATTTGCACAAATTGTGGATATAAACCCAAGTTGAATCAGCATTTCGCAACTGGTGTATGTGTGCTGGCCCCGCTTCTGTGCCTGCCCCCGTGCCCTGGGGTACCGTGGGGGCCTGGCGGGGAGGCTGCTGCCCCGGGGACAAACCACCTAGCCAGCGAGCAGCCACAGAGCAGGCCTGCCAGGCCCGCCCGCCATGCAGTAGTTCTGTTGCTCATACACGTTAGCTACATCGTCATTATTGTGCATCCTACACGCGGCCCAGGCAGGCCAGGACCGCCTGTCCTCATCCTCCTCGACCTGCCCCACGCACCAACGCCGCCGCTGAGGAAGCACCACTGGGCTCGGCTGCTGCAGAAAGGCCTTTACTGGGTGGGGGTGAGGGTGCCAGAGGACAGGCGGGGTGGCGTCCCTGCCGGGGCACAGCCTGAATGCACTAAGGGCTGGGCCGGGGGCAGGCTCGGGGGAGGTCCGCCCTCTGGGCTTCGGGCCCCTCCCTCATGCAGACGCCGCTCTCGCTGCATGGCCGGTGGGGACGGGATCTGGGGGCCCTTCAGGAAGGAGGGGTGGGCAGTGCATGAGCTGGGGACCTCCGCGGTGGGGTGTGGAGGCGTCCAGGTCGGGGTCAGGGCAGGATAATTGGACCTAGCACTTTGGGCTCTCACAGAAGGGAGTCACTGTCACTGGATCACACTGGGGAGGGGTTTCCGTCTCCCGCGTGGGCTGTGGCACCCGGGGCGGATCCGGGCGCCTGTGCACACCGCGGGCGTTCCTGGTGGGCTGGGCCGGGCCTGGGGCGGGCAGGGCTTCCTTCCTGGTTGAGGCCTCCCCAGCCCCTGCGGAGCGGGGGACGGTGGGCAGCAGCTACTTCCCCCTGGCCATCAGGGCTGCCTGGTGTCGCATGTAGGCCAGGATGTCCATCTTGACGTTGCTGACCGTGGTCCGGTGGTACCAGCGCATGATGGGTCTGCCGTCAGGCCCCACCAGGAACTTCTCGAAGTTCCAGCGGATGTCGTGGACCTTCATGGGTTCCCAGAAGAGGCGGTCGGGAGAGCCCACGAGCTCGGAGGTGGGTGGGCAGGAGTTCTGGGCAGGGAGGGAGAGGCCTCCGCTTAGCCTGGTCCCTCCTGCCACCTCCCGCGCCTTCCCAGGTCAGAGCAGCCTGACACGGGGCCAGGGAACCCAGTGTGGGACTCAGGAGCGGTGGCCGGGCCAGCCCGCCGGGACCCTCAGCCGGCTGCCCCTGTGCCCCGTGGCAGGGAGGCTGCGCTCTCACCTTCAGGAAAGTGTAGAACTTCTGCTCTTTTTCCCCGTTCACATCGCCTTTCTCAAAGAGCTGGAAGTTAGGCACGAAGCCTCCGCCCGGCCGGACGTACCTGTGAGGAACAGGAATGTTCGCAGCTGGGCCCCGGCGGGCAGGCACAGGACGGGGAGAGGGGGCCTGGGACGCCCCCGCTGTCGGGGTGGGCAGTGCGGGCCGATGATTGCTCAGTGGGTACAAGCGGAATTGGGTCAGGGTCTTTTTCCAGCTTGAGCCCCTCTCAGCACCCTCCCCCCACGCCAGTCCTCTGCTCAGTCCTCTGCTGCAGTGCGCTGCCCTGCCCTGCATCCCGGCCTCACCCCGGGGGCTCCTCACGGGGGAGGACACCGTGCGCACGTGGGAGCCCCGGGCCCTGAGCACTCACTTGAGGCTGGGGAGGATCTCCGAGTTCTCTCCCGGCTCCTGTTTGCCAAACTGGTTGCAGGGGAAGCCCAGGATGACCAGGCCGAAGGGCGCGAGCTCCTCGTGTAGTGCATTCAGTTCTGGGCCGGGAGAGCAGAGGGGTGGCCTGCTGAGGGGTGCCCACCTCTCACCCTGGCACAGTGAAGTCCCCGAGGCCTGGGACGGGACAGGCTCGCCCAGCGTCAGCGTGCGTTACTCAGATCCTGCCCTCCGACCCCATCCAGATGGATTGGGGCTGAGAAAAGCGGGAAACGCTTGCTCGGAGCAGCAGCTGCCAGCCTGCTGCTGCCTACGAGGCGGGTGCTGGGTTCAGGGTGCCACCAGCTCCGGGCACAGGCAGAGGGCTTCCTTGCACTGGAGCCTGTCCACCACCCTTCTTCCTCGGGGCTCCCGGGGAGACCCCGGTCACCTCCCCAGGGCCCCCCAGCCCTGGCTTTGTGGGTCATGCCGTACCCAGCCCGCCTCCACGCAGACACGCCAGGCAGACCGCTGAGGACAGAGCACGGGTGCTGCCGTGCCGCCCGCTGTCCTCCAGTCCAGGAGCTTGAACGAGTGCCGGGCACAACAGCACGTCACACACCCTGGGCCCCCTTACTCTGGCCCAGCTGAGGAGGGAGGCCTGCGGGTGTTAGGGAGTCACCATGCGCCCCATTCTGCCACTGGTTTACTAAGGAGAAGGGGCGGGTGACGTAAGCCACTGGTTTGTTTCAGACTTCCCCTTCCCCACCGGGGCCAAGAGAACCCCCCGGCAGAGTGAGCTGAGGGAGGGGGGACGGAGCCGCAGCCACGGCGCCTTCCTGTGCACAGGCAGCAGATGGGCATGGGGCTGCCAGGTCAGGCCCGTCTCCTCCGTGCCGTGCCCTCAAGGGCACAGAGGTGTCCGCAGGTGAAGGACGATAACCAGGGCTCTAGAAAACATCCAGAGGCCATCACACATCACTTACGGAGCCACCTGCAGAAAAACGTGCCGAAAGCCTGGCATGGTGGCACACACCTGTAGTCCCAGCACTCCATGAGGCTGAGGCAGGAGGATTACGAGTTTTGAGTCCAGCCTGGGCAATTTAGCAAGACACTGCCTCAGAAAGGGCTGGGGTTCTATCCCCAGTAAGACACACACACACACACACACACTCTGTTGACAGAAACAGCCCCAAATAAAGCAGAGGTGGCAGGGTGGGCTCTTACCAAGGTACTGTTCGGTCAGGCCTCAGTAGCTGGCCACGTTGACAAAAAGGATGTATTTGCCGCTGTACTTCTTGAAGGGGATGTACTCCTGACCGTCGATGGTGAGGGCCCCGTACTCATAGATGGTGCCGCTCATGCCACCATGGCAGTCTGTCTGCAAGGGGAAGCCCGGCCCCAGGAGGTCAGAGTGGAAGGAGACGGGGCGTTCCTCCCACCCGCAAGTCAGAGTCCCACAGGGAGAGCGGCTCGCCTGGAACCACATGGCGTCTAAGCCGCTGCCCTCGGCACCGCCCAGCTCCCCGCACTTAGTACGGGGTGCCGCGGGTGCCGGGAGTCGCCTCGTGGTCGTCATCCCCACGTCGGGCTGGGGGAAACCGTGCTGCTGGGAGGGCTGATTGCACCAGGTCGGGTGACTGGGGACACGGTCCAGGCACCAGGCCACTGTGACGGGGCAACGGGACAGAAAGGGGCAGCCTCAGTGTGGGCAACGGAGGCTCCACACCTAGGAGCCTGGAAAGGACACGGCAGTGTCACAGAATAGGGACATGGGACTGGAAGCCAGCACGGAGAAAGGCCTGCAGCGAGGCTCAGCGTGCCAGTGAGGGGCACCGCAGCGCCTGGCCTGGACGAGCAGTTGTGACAGTGACTGGGACACCGTCTCTGCACCCAGCTGGTGCTCCACGTCACCTCCAAGCTGAGGAGGGCGGGAGGCCGGGGCCCACACACACACACACACACACACCCCGCTCTGCCAGGAACTGCGCGGTCTCAACCCAGTGGCTGGGAGGGGTGGGGTCCACAAGGCCGCGGGACACGCCCACGACCCAGGGGGCCCCCGGGCCCTGCCACCTCATCCCTAACCCAGATGGTGGCACTCTGCGTCTGCCCCTGAAAGAGTGTCGTTTACCCATGACGTGATTCAGCAGTGGGCGGGGGGCGGAAAGGAAAGGCCAGAAGCCTCAGTGATCTCAAAGGTCCTCGCAGGCCCTCGTCCTAGGAGGGGGCAAAGACAGCGCCAGAACGCCCGAGCGAACAGGGAAGGCAGGGATGCAGATTCACTCCACTCCTCCCTCTGGCTCGGGAGGGCGCCGCTGAGGCCAGGTCCCTGGGTGAAGTGGTGCTGGGAGGCCAGCAGGACAGCCGCCTCCCTCCCGAAGTTGCCACAGGCCCGCTTTGGCAGGCGACAGGCCCTCCCTCACGTTGAGTCTGCCATTCCACACCCATGGCTGCGGTGCCGGAGGCCGCATCCTGGCTTCCAGGCCCCCGCTGAGGTCACTGCCACCCTGTGGTGCAAACAGCGCGGAGCGCACACACAGCCCTGCTGACCCTGGCTCTGCTCCATCCTGACCCAAGCGCCGTCTCCAGGAAACCAGGAGGAGAAAAACCAAGAGACTGTGTAAATAATCGAGCTCGAAAACAGCAGGAAGATGAGCAGGCACTGGCTCTGGACAGGCTGGGGCCCTGGGCAGATCACCACTCTCTGGGCCTTGCTAAGGGTGACTCCATGCGGCTCTCAAAAGGGTGAAGGAATTTATGGGGAGATCACAACAGGCCTTGAACCCTTGAGAGGCACAGGCACAGCCAGGGTGAGGGACTGCTCTGCCTGCAGCCAGGGTACAGGGCGTGCGGTCCCACAGGACAGTGAAGACAGAGGCCTTGGAGGACCAGCCAGCATGAACAAGTGACGCGCTGGCCAGCAGGGGGCCAGGAGAAAGGATGGTGAAGCCTCCACGCTCGCTGCTTGGCCCGGTGATGACAGGGGGCTCCCTGCTCATACTGGGCACTGCGGCTCGGCCCCCGGGATATGGCCTCCCCGTCTCCCCTGGGCCCATGGAACCCTTCAGCCCTGGGTCTTAAACAGGGCGGCCAGAGGCGGCAGAGGACTTGAGGGACAAGAGAGACCAGTCGGGAGGGCCTGAGGGCTGGGAGGGACACTCAGCCCCTGGCTGGCCAGGGCTGCTGGTCTGTGTGGCTCTCCTCCCACCACCACTCCCCTCGCTGTGACGCTGTGGACGGCGCTTTGGACGGGGGGCAGGCAGGAGACCCGTGCCTGGCCAGCTGCCTCGGACGCTGCAGCCACCCAGTCCCTGCTCCGGGCCCCCAGCTCCTCCACTGTGGGATGGAACCAGTCATTCTGTCTGAAGAGCCCTTCAGCCCTGATGTCAGCCTGTGGTCCCGTGATCCTCTCCACCTAATTCAGTCCCCTAGAAACCAGCGATTACTAGGATCCCAGCACATTAACAGCCGTCACTCCCTCCGGCTTCTGCAGTCCTTTGCAGAGCAAGGGCAGGGAGCTGGACCGAGGAGGGACTGTAGCAAGGAAAGGGGGCGGCCCTTCAGCTCCACCCCGCTCCGAGAGGGCAGAAGGAAAGCGTCTCCCGGAGCCGGCACCTCCCCCACCTCCCCGTGCCTTTGTCCCGTTTGGGTCCTAGAAGCTCTGAGGACCAGGGCGTAGTGATGGGCACGCCCAGCTGTCAACAGCCAGCAAGCCCTCTGGCTCTAAACGTCTCCCTGTTCTGAGCCCAACCAGCCTCTCAGCGTTCTGCAGAAAGCATGGCTATGACGGGTGACTCGCAGGGTCCATGCTGACCTGCGGCCTGCTTGGGGCAGAGCCAGGTCTTCCCCACTGTGGCTGTCCCCAGGCAGAGGGGACAGGGCTGACTCCGCAGGCCTGCCTGCCTGCGGCTGCCCTACCTCTACTCACATGCTGGGCATGAGAGTCGGACACTTCCCCACTGGGAAGACACCTTCTGAGCTGGTGATCCTGAGCGAGGCTGGACAGAAAGGGGAGCGTGTGGCCAGCCAGCCTTGGGCCTGGCTCTGAGAGGAGCAGACTACGGGACTCAGGCTAGAGACAGAACCCTGCTCTTCCAAACAGCATCGTGGGCTTGTAAAACACGAAAGACCCAGAGGAGTTTACAAACAGAACTCCAAAGCTTGAGTCCACACAGCATGTTTTCTTCGGATGTTTTGGTTTTTGTTGGGGGGTGGGGTGAGTTGAGACAGGGTCTCACTCTGTAACTCATACTGGCCTTGAATTCAATCTACAGCCGGGGCTGGAATCAAATTCACGGTGATGCTCTCACCTCAACCTCCTGAGTACTGGCCTTAGAGACGTATACACCATGCTCAGCTTTCCACAGCACATTGTGCGGGGCTGGGTTTTGGAGACATAAATCTCTTTGAACCTGTCCTGCCGGACCGACCGTGGCTCCAGCTAACCATGGAGAGAATCAGGCTGCGTCACCTGCATCGCCCCACTCTGGACCCCGCACCCCATGCCACCCCAGCCTCGGTGGCGGTCACCCTGCTGGGACTGACAGAGGCTCAGGGCTCGCAGGTTCGCTCAGGCTGCACGGTGGTGACGAGGCTGCAGCCAGGAGACCTGGGGGCCCGGCGTGCTGAGTCGGCAGCTTTTCCAAAGTCACCAGCGTCATCGTGACCCTGCCCCCCACCCAGCAGATGGAGAAACTGAGGCCCGGAAAGGGGTGAGGACGCAGGGTCCCAAGCTTTCCTGCCGCAGATCGCTCTGCTCCTTCACCCACACCCTGGACCCCCTTTCTGCGTGCGTCTGTAATTCTAGGGCTCAGGCGAGTCTTGAACGCCAGTCCCCCCCGACCCCCACCTGCATTCAGTCTCCCTTTCTCCTCCCTTCAGTCTCCCCAGGAACCCCCAGGCCGACTCAGCGGCCAAGCCCCCAGTTTTGTTCTGGGGACTCCCCACGACACCACAGGAGGAAGCGAGGTGACCCGCTGCCCGCGGTGGAACTGGGCGAGACCTCTCCACCCCATCCGCTCGGCCCGGCGGGACCGGTCGGGTTAGGTACCGGTTCGGGTTCAGGTTCGAGTTCGGTGGAGCCCTGGCCAGGAGCAAGCCCGGCGGGCCACAGGTGGGGCCCCGCGGGCGCGGGCGCGGGAGGGGGTCGGGGCCCGCCTCGCCTGCAGGCCACTCACCTTGGACTTCTCCTGGCCGCGGCCGGGCGGGATGAGGCCGGCCAGCAGCAGGGGCAGCAGGCAGGACGCGCGCAGGAGCCGGGCCATGGCCACGCCGCCGCGCCGTCCGACCGCGCCGCTGTCTGGGCCCAGGGCGCCGGCTTCTTTTCAAGCCCTCGGCGCGGGCCAATCCGCGGCCAAGCCGGATCCGTCCGGCCAATCGCAGGCCAGCTGGGGGTCCGCCCTGCCTCTCCCTCCCGGCCCCGCCCCAGGCGACAGGGGCTAGCTAGTCCAGGCGGGGAGGTAGCCCGCCCAGGGGGACTCTCCCGCCCGGGGCTTCCTGGGGAGTCCTTGAAACCAAGTGCAAGTGTGCCAATATCCCCCGCCTCCTCCTGGGGACTGAGCCCCGGCCCCCACACCTATTTTTATTTTCTTTTGAGACTGGGCCTTAACTTGTGATCCTCCTGCCTCGGCCTCCCGCGTAGCTGGAATTTCAGACCGGTGCCATCGTGTTCAGCTATGTGCTGAGATCTTTCTTTCTTTCTTTTCTTTCTTTCTTTTTTGTACCGGCGATCAAACTCATGACCTCTAGCTTGTGCCACTGAGCTCAATCCCCGGCTGTGCTGAGATTTTGAATGCAGCGCCCTCCTGGTTAGGCGTGGGACACCTCTGGTTTGCAAACAGGAAATACGGTTGCTCCTTGTGTAGTCTTTTTAAACCTTTAATAGATATGTAAAAATTGAGCCTTTACATAGCACATGTGAGGGATTGTATTCAAGCTCCAGTACTGCGAAAAATACAAAAGGAAAGAAAACTGTACGTTTCTTGCCTTGTACAGTCTTGAACACATTGCTCTCATGCTGGCTCTCTGCCTCAGTTTCCCCAACTGTGTGGCGATGAGACTATTTCATGACCTCTAAGGCTGATCCGACTCTGACTGAATGTGCTTCTGAGTAACAGAATTAACCCAGAGCCACGTGAGGAGAGGCCCCCGGTCCGGTACACAACAGGTGTTTAATGTTTGGTGAACTATCAATCATTAAACTTGCTTTCTGCAGTGAGACACTTATGATGGAGCCAGGCCACTGTAGGTCTGAGTTGTCCAGGAATGAGCCTGGCTCCGGATAAAGGGAGGAGATGGAATCAGCACCCAGACCTGACCCCCGGCGGGAGCAGGGAAGCTGTCAGCCCAGATCCCAGCAACCGGGACAGCAGAGCCACGGCCTCTTCCCACCAGTTCCCAGGAGGGTTCTGAGGCTGCCCCCGGGCCCAGCCTGGTGGCGGGGGTCCCAGGGTTAGGTGATCTCTAGACATCTCTCGTGGCCCAGAAATGCCTCGAGATGCTGTCTGTGTGGGGCGCTGGGAGATCCCCTCCTTGCCCCCGGAGTCCTGCCTGTCCCCAGACCACACGTGCTGACCGGAGGGACCCAGGAGGCCAGGAAGGCTTCCTGTGTGTTGGAGCGCAGAGCCACTGGGCAGTGGCTGCCCGGGGACAGAGCGTGCTCAGCAGGAGGCTGTTCATTCAAAGCCCTCCCTGGAGCCGGGAGCCAAGTGCTCAAGTTTCCCCCTCACACCAGTGGCCGAGAGGGGAGGGGGACCCAGCCCAGGCTGGGGTCCTGGCGGCGGTGTTCTCTTGGCTTTTGCTTTTTGTTCTATGTTGAGGTTCACAGTTACCCAGAGGTACACACATCTGCACCCGAATGGCTTTGTCAGCACACAGCGTTCTCTTGCCTCCGTTGGCACCTGCTGCCCCGCCCAGCCTGTGCCCGGCCACAGGTTCACACCCAGAGATGGAGACGCCCGAGCTTCCTAGATGGGGCCGTGCCTGCCCTCCGAGCGGTGTGCAGGGGAGCCTGCCCAGGGAGGCCTGAGAGGGGGCCCTGCCCTAAGCATGCTCCCTTGTGCCTCATTTCCCCTCTGGGCCTCAGGCAGCCGCTCCTTAAACACAGGTCTCTGACAACTTCTCAGCACGGTCTCCAGGCTTTTCAGTTCCGAGGCTAAAGCCCAAAAACTCAGGAGCCCTCCTTGGGGGATGGGGGGTGCCCTCCGTGTCACCCCTGCCTCTCCAGGAGACGGGAGCCTAGGCCAGAGCCAAGATGAGGCTGGACGGCCTGTGCGTCTGTGCCTGTCCTAGCACGGAGGTCTGTTTGTTCCCAGGCACCTTGAGCTGCCCCCAGGTTAGAGTTCACATTCCTTAGTGTTTCAGAGAACGCTCCCAGAGTCCGTCTGCTGCTTAGTCTTTGGTGCTGCTCTTTATTCCACTTTTCTCAGTAGACCCATCTCAGCTGCTCCAGCATAGTGCCTGCTTGCGCGCGCGTTCTCGCTCTCTCTCTGTCTCTCTGTCTCTCTGTCTCTCTGTCTCTCTGTCTCTCTGTCTCCATCTTGTACCTGTGTTATCCCCTCTCTACCCTCTCCCTCTGACTGGCTTCCTGCTGCTTAAGGTTCAGGCATCAGCTAATGTTGTAGTTCCAAATATTGAGTACGGTAATCCAAGTACTGTAATCCTTTCTCTACCTCACAATCCAAGAAATTATATTTTTAATTCCACTGAGACTTTATTGGAATCTCGGCAAATTAATTCCAATCTATCACCTCCAATGCAACCCACCTCGGAGAGTAAAGACTCCGAGACATATTCAAGCTTAAGGGCGGCCAGGGGGTCCTGAGTCCAATCCTCGTGAGGACATGCAGACAAAGGCCTTGATCCTAGGCCTCTCCCAGAATTTATTAACCAGTGAAGCAAGGAGGTGGCTTGAGGATGAGTGACAGTGAGGATGGCGGGAACTATGTGAGTAACTTGAGCTGGCTGGCAAGGTAGTGAGAAAGGTATCTCTGCAAAATGTAGATAAAGATATGCAGGGGGTTCAATTTGCATAACCCAATCAAGCAAGTGGATTGTTTTAGGAGGCTGCTGCTTCAGTTTCTGATATGCAAACTTTATGCCCTGGGAACTCACAGCCTCTTTCTCAAGGCTCATCCCCCAGTCGACATTCCAGGAGCTCACTGGCTCTGCCATCCCACTGTGCGTTATATATTTTACAAAGGTCACTTTGGGAAGAAACAGGACACTATCTGATGGCTTCAAAAACTACATACCAGTACCTGCTTCTGATATGTAAACTTTTATGCCCTGGGGACTCATAGCCTCTTTCCTGAGGCTCATACCCAGTTGACATTCCTGGAGCTCCCTGGCTCTGCCATCTCGCTGTGCCTATATATTTTATAGAGATCACTATGGGAGGCAACAGCACACTGTGGGATGGCTTTAGAGATTACATATCAGTACCTCAGCTAGCCTTAGTTGCAATGCTTAGGGCCAATTGAAGAGAGAAGGAAATACCATGGTCAGCTCTGTATATATCAACATAAGGAAATAAGTCTCAATATAATCAAAGTTGCAGCAATTGTTCTGCATTCAAGGGGACCCGCTCAAGTTGTCTCCCACAAGCTAACATCACTTCCTGAGGAAAGGGCTTTGTTTATGTCCCCCTGCCTTTACTATAACTCTAGATTGTTCGATCTTTTCTACATCAACCCTTTGTTGAATTTCATCGTTCCCTGTTTATCTGTTTCTGCACTAAATGACAAAGTCCATGAAGACTTCACGTCCAGCACCTCAGATGGGCCTTGATAAATGTCACATCTATTCGCGTCAAATAAAACCCTCTTCAGCATATCTAATCATCAGTTTCAATTTAGCATGTGCTAACATTTTGAGCCCATGAGACTGGTCCAGCAGACACCTGTAATCTCAGCACTCTAGGGGGCTGAGGCAGGAGGATCACAAGTTCAAGTCCAACTTGGGCCACTTAGTGACTTAAACCACAGTGTGCTGACGGGAAGGAACCAAGGAGGCCAGGGAGTCTTCAGAGGAGTTAGAGCACAGAAGCAGCTCGACAGTGACTGACGCAGAGGACACTGTGCTCAGCGAAATAGAAAATAATAACAACAAAGGACCAGGAACGATGCTGCACGCGAAGGGCCGGAGTTCAGTCCCCAGCAGAGAGGAGCCGAGCCGCGTCCCGCTGTGAGGAGGCGCGGAGACGCGTGGGCTGCCCTGAGTCAGCGTCTGGGGATTAGCTGAGGCTTTGGGAAGGGAGGGGTAGAAACTGGCGCAGGAGAACCACAGCAGTTTGGCTTCCAGCGGAGGATGCACTCCCCTGCACACCCGACAGCCGGGCGCCCACACCTCTCCCCTTCTTGGGGGTGCCCAGAAGCCACTTGTGCTGATCTGCTTGGCTGGGGACAGAGCAGGAGGAATCTTTTAAAAGTGCTGATGCATTGTGCCCTCCAAGAAGCTAGAACACAAGTTAGCAAACAAGAAGGGCTGACAAACCAAGGCAGCTGCGGGGGTCAGTGAGCCCGATCTGATGGAGCCAAGGAGGTGCCGGGGGGGAGGCCCAGGCCCGTTGCTTTGGTGCCAGCTGCAAACAGAGACCCTGTTGTGCAATCAGGGATTGCAGAACTCGGGTGGGGCCCACAGCCTCTGCTTTCCTCAGTGCTCATCAGATCGGATCTCCGAGCCAGCTAGAGGCAGTGAGCGGAGGGAGTGGGCAGCTGTAGCCTGCACTTCTGAAACTAATGCCTTCCCAACTCTGGGCCTCGGCCGTCTCGCATATGATTGGGGATTGGACACGCTAATCTCTGTGTGTCAAGATTTAAAACAATAGGCTGGGCATGGTGGCTCACGCCTGTGATCCCAGCACTCAGGAGGCTGAGGCAGTAGGATGGCTGCAAGTTCAAGACCAGCCTGGGCTACAAAGTGAACTCAAGGCCAGCCTCAACTGTATAACAAGGCCTTGTCTAAAAAAAAAAAAACAGAGATTAAGATAACGAGAATTAACAAGAGTGACAGCCAACGTTACGTTTTTATTGGGCAGTGCTGGTTGAAGGTATGTACTCATGAGGGATTAGTGTGGAATTTTGGTTGACTGAAATTTACCCTTTGCCCTGCTGGGTGTCTCCAAGGCCACCTCTGGGTTCAGTGATTTGCTCCCAGACAACTCAGCAGATAACCCTTCCGGCGCTAGATTTATGACAGCAGAAGGCTACAAAGTCAGCAAAGGGGCAGGTATGTGGGCGAGGCCAAGAGGAGACCGCACACGAGCGTCCCTGAGTCCGCTCCTGGCGGAGTCACCGAGGATGGGCTTCACTGCTCTAGCCGACACGTGACAGCGCATGTGACATGCTGTCCTCCCAGGATGCCCGCTAGAAGTCTGGGCTTCTGTGGGCGGTTGGTCATACCGGCATCCCTTGCTGAGCAGCCCTCGGATTAAAGAAGGTGTTCAAAATGAAGAGAATGGTTTGTGCTGTTAGCCACAGTGAGCCACTCATTCATTCCACGGGTGGTACAAATCCTCCAAAGACAGGCATGGCGGCACACGCCTGTAATCCCAGCACTTGGGATGCTGAGGCAGGAAGGTCACCTCGAGTTTGAGGTCAACCTGCACTACATAGTGAATTCAAGGCCAGCCTGAACTACATAGCAAGGCCCTGTCTCAAAAACCAAAACAAAAATCCTCCAAAAACAGAAATTTCCAAATGCCAGTCAAGGGCCAGATGTAGCCAGTCTCTCCGGTGATCCAAGTCTCAGTCCTGTCATGTGACCTCTCTGAAAACTTCCTGACAGACCTCAAAACCTTGGCTTTTGGCCTACCAAATACAATGGAGTTGTCTTAGTCCATTTGGACTTCACAACAAAATAGCACAAACAACTGACCCATAGCAGGAACTTAGCCCCCTCAGTGCTAGAGGCCAAAAGTCCGCTTCAGCCTCACGGGGTGAAACGAGTGTGAGATCTCTCTTGGATCTTTTTTTTAAGGGCACTAATCCCACCAAGAGGGCTCTCCCCGCCCAGAGCCCCGCTTCCTAATGCCTCACCTGAGGTGTTAGCGGATTTTGGAGGCACACAGACCTTTGGGCCACAGCAGGAGTTAGTGACTCCCGCTTCCTCCAAAGCGCACTGGTTAGGGAAGGAGTTAGAAAGGGAGACATCACTAGTGACTGGTGTCTCATTAAACCCGCTCATCCAGGAGGCCGGGCTGCCCGTCCAGGCTCCCACTGGGAACGCAAGCATCAGGGGACCCGGGAGGCAGGCCGGTACTGCTCCAAGCTCTCGGCTGAAACAACCAGACCCTGCCTTTCCTTAGATGTCCTTATATGGTTCTGGAACCCACAACATGTCCCCCTTCCCTAGTTCTTGGCTGCGAGGGAGGCCTGCCTGTGTCTTGGGTAGCCTGAGTCTGTCTATGCTCGTCCTTTCTAAGTCTGGTTCTGCTGGAAACCGCAGAGCTGCAGGAGCAGCAGCAACGTACACGCAAATCAAGCTGTGAACCAGCCACAGCTGGGGCGGGGCGGCCTGCCACACCTCCCCTTTCCCAGCCCGGCCTCCTCCAAGACGCGCGTGAGGCGCGTTGGACAAGGTTTTCCGTGGAGTTGAGTGCTCACCCTGCTTCACTCCTTGCTGCGGGCCAGTCCCTCAGACCACAGACACACAGACGCGCAGACGCACAGACGCAGCAGCTGTGGGACAAGGCGTTTGCAGTGCTGCGGTCTCGCCCACGCTAAGTTGGCCCGCAGCGCGCAGGCTTAGAAGAGCTGGTGCCCAGCCGGCTGAGCTGGAGGCCCGAGGTGCCGCTCCCCTGTGCCTGCTGCTCCCCTGGAATGGTTATTTCAGTCTCTACCTTTTACCGCAGGGAGGAGGGGTTGGGTCTCTAACTGTCCAGACGTCGGTGCCATCCCACTCAGACAGATTCGCCTCTCCAGTGGGGTCCACCCTCTCTCCCCGGGGTCCTCGTTGGCCTCTTGGTGGGAGAGATTCAACCCCCTGGATCCGAGGCTGCCCGGCTCTTTCCGTCTTTGCTACCCCACGACTTGTGTGGCTGAAACAGAGCCCAGGGTGGACGCTGACAAAAGCTGAGGCCGGAGAAGCGAGCAGGACGGAGTGGCCGGGCTGCCTGGGCCTCGCACTTCCTTTGAAGCACGGTGGGCGGACTCACCGCCTCGCCACTTTGCTGCGCTGTGCTTTTCCTGCGTTGCACGATTTTAAATGATTCACTCATTTATTTACCTCTTTATGGCCCGTCCCTTTCTCCTGCTAATTAGAAGATAAGCAGCGTGAGTCAGAGACCCCATCTTTGCCACACTGCGGCCCCTGGGTGAGCGCCAGGCACGTGGAATAAATTCGCAAAGCAGCTGCCGAGTAGCCAGTGGGTGAGAAAGACGAAGGCAGGGTGCAGGCTCCGGAGCGGCCCTTGTGCTTGTCTTTATTTCGGAACGAAGCTCCCTGGCCCAACCCTCACCCTCAGCCCCTGACCCTCGTAAGCGGGGAGGTGGCCTGGAGAGCTTCGTCTCTTTCCTTCAGAAGGAACAGCACACGTGAGGAAGGGACAGCCCGGGGGGAGAGTGCGGGAGTCCACGCTGGAGCCCGCCACCCCACTGAGCTCAAGACATCGCGTTCCTTTCCGAAGCAGTCCCGGGTCCCTGGGGAGTGACCTGGTCCTCACGCTGCACCCCGGGGTCACTCAGGGCTCTTCTCAGACTTCAGTGCGCCCATCCAGAGGAGACCGCGGAGGTAATCTAGCTCCCCGCTGCACAAAGCACGACCCTCAGACCCGAGTGTCAGCATGCAGGGGAGTTTGTCAGACGTGCAGAATCTCAGGTCCTTCTTCGGACCCAAGAAACAAAATCGGCATTTTGAGAAGCTTCTCGGGTACTGGGGGCTTCATTCAGGCTTGAGAAGCGTTGATCCAGATCAACCTTTAGCCAGGGACACCAAGGGATTAGCTAAACTCGTGCAGGCAATAAATGCCGCAGACGGTTCTGGAACACAAGGCGCCTTCTTCTCCCCCAGACCTTGCATTTCTCTGCCCTGCGAGTCCTGGATGAAACAAGACTCATGGCGCCGAGCTGCAGGCCGAGCTGGAAATGCTTCTCCAGCTGCCAGAACCCTGGCTTGGGGCTGCACTGCTTCCTGGACTCCAGGCTAGGCCTTCTCTCTGCTGCCTGCCGCCCGCGGACGCTGCCGGCCTTTGCCTGTTCAGTGTGGAAGGAGTTTGGCCTTTAGCTGTAGCTTTGCTATCTGTAACCGGCTATTGATCTTGGGTAAACAGCTCTCCCTGGGCCTTGGTTCCCCTCTCTGTGAGGGGAGACTCACAGATTGCTGCAAGGGTGAAGTGGCAGTGTCTCTCGCACACAGGAAGAGTGAGGAATGGTATGTCGCAGGCTTAGTACGCGCCAGGGACCATGTCAGAGGCGTTCCATTCAGTTCCCAGCGCACAGGAATGGTCTGCCTCTCACCCCTGGCTTCTCACTCACGACCACCTTCCCCCAGGTTTTGAGAGACCCCCAGAGGATGTCTCCCAGTCACAGAGTCACAGAGCTGGGTGACGCAGGGGGTTCTGACGTCTCTAACACCCCACACTTCACAAGACACAGCTTTGAGACTTTCATAAAGGGTGGATGTTTGTGATCTCTGAGTCTCCTGTTCCTCATCTTCTTTTCTTTTTCTAGATATGTGTTTATTTTTATACGACTTTCTTCTTTTATTAGTATAGGTTTGTGATACATAATGAATGCATTCACTGTGGGGCGTCAGCACGACTTTATTTCCATCCTCATCTTCTTCACGGCCCGTCTCCTCCTTCCCAAGTCCCCTGCTTCCAGGTCCCATCCCACGAAGTCTATCTGTTTCCTGCCATCTGTCTCTGTCTCTGTCTCTCTGTCTCTGGCTCTGTCTCTCTCTGTCTCTCTCTCTCTTTGAGACAGGGTCTCACTATGCAGTTCAGGCTGGCCTTGAGCTCACTTTGTAGCCTAGGCTGGTATCAAACTTGCAACGGACCCTCATGCCTCAGCCTCCTGAGTGCTGGAATAACAGGCATGCACCACCATGCCCAACTCCATCTGTCTCTTATTTTGCTCTTTAAAGTATTTATACTTCGGGTTTCTCATGTAAGGGAAACAAAGCAATATTTAGCCTTCTGTGTCTTTATTTCACTGAACATTATGGATTTAAGGTACATCTGTTTTGCTATAAATGATTCAAATGCATCCTTCTTTGTGACTGAGTAGTACTCTATTGTGTATAAATACCGTATTGTCTTTATCCCTTCACCTGTGGATGGACACGCAGGCTGCTTCCAGGATTTAGTGATTGTGATTTGTGCTGCTATAAGCACGGGTTTGCATGGACGACTCTGTTATGATGCCTTTAACTCTGGAGAAGACGCCCAGAAGAGGAATAGCTGGGTCAAATGGAACTTCTACTTTTAGTTTCTGAGAAATCGCCATACTGGTTGAACTAGTTTACATTCCCACCAGCAATGGAGAAGGGTTTCTTTCCTACAACCTCATCTGCATGCATTGTTATCTTGAATTCTTAATGGGAGCCATTGTTTCTGGAGTAAGATGGAATCAGTGTTGTTTGGATTTATATTTTTCAGTAGCCAGAGATGTTAGCCGGGGCGTGGTGGCTCACACCGTTAACCCCTAGCACTCAGGAGGCTGAGGTAGGTGAGTTCAAGGCTGGCTTGGATTACAATGTGAGCACAAGGCCAGCCTGAACTACATAGTGCAACCCTGTCTCAAAAAACTAGGGCCAGGAGTTTGGCTCAGTGACTTACGTGCCTGCCTGACAGGTGTGAGGTTGTCAGTTGATCCTTGGTGCCACAAAAAAAAAAAAAAAATCCAGAGATGTTGAACACTTTTTCATGTATCTATTGGCTATTTGTACTTCTGAGAAAGGTCTTTTCATATCAATGGCCCATTTTTTTAACTGGGTCTTTTATTTTGGCAGCTCTAATTCTATCGAGTTCTTTATATATTCTAGGTATTAGTCCTGCATCTAAGGAGTAGCTGGCAAATCAAAAAAAAAGAATGTTTTTGCCTTTCTGTAGGTTGTCTTTTCACTTGGTTGCTCTCTTCCTTTGCTCCCCAGAAGCTCTTTAGTGCGATGTGATCTCAGGTGTTGATTGCTACTGTTATTTCTTGTGCAACTGGGGCTCTGTTCAGAAAGTCTTTGCTAAGCCTGTGTATTCCAGAATTTTACCTAATTTTTTTTCCAGAAGATTTGATGTTTTTCTATCTAGGTCTTTGATCCATTTTTATTTGATTTTACTATAGGGTGAGGTAAAAGGTCTATATTCTTTCTTCTGCAGGTGGATAACCAGTTTTCCAAACACTCTTTGCTGAAGAGGTATCTTTCCAGCAGCGTGTGTTTTTGGCCCCTTGATAGAAGATCAGGTGGCTGAAGGTACCTGGGGTTGCTTCTGTGTCTGCAATTCTGTCCCACTGATCCACGTGTCTGTTTTGTTCATTTATTTGCTTGTTTGTTTGCTTTTTGAGACATGGTCTTGCTATGTACTCCAGGCTCATCTTGAACTCCCCTTGGAGCCCATGCTGACCTTGAACTCATGGCAATCCTGCCTCAACTTCCCACATGCTAGGGTCACAGGCATGTGCCCCACGCTCGGCTTCACATGTCTGATTTGGTTCCAGGGCCATCTTGCTTCTATCACTGTGGCTTTGTCGCCGAACTTGGAATCCAGGGTTGTGATGCCTCCGGCTTTGCTCTTGTTGCTCAGGATGGCTTTGCCCACTGTGGGCCTCTTCTGGTTCCAAATGAATTTTAGGATTGTTTTTCCTAGTTCCATGAAGAATGCAGTTGGTATTTTGATTGGCATTGGATAAATTTTTATATCATTTCTCATGCCTTGTGCAGAAGGAGGGAGGACCTACTCTCCTGCAGCACGGCCTCTCAGCATCGCTTGTGGGCCGGGGTGGAAAGGGTTGGAAAGATGACCGGGAGCCCAGCTGGACCCACTGGTGTGACCTCTTGGCCTGCTCCACTAGACAAGCATGAGATTCTTGTGTCCAGGCTGTGGACTCAAGACCGAAGGGAAGCATGGAGACGTGGAAAGAGCGTTGCACGAGAACCCGATTGGGCATCAGAGAAGCTGTATCCAGATCTCCGTCTGTCTCACGTCTGGTTGCTTCACCCTGGGCAGGTACCTTTCTTTTTTTTCTCCCGTTCATTAGTATGTGGGGTATTTTTCCCTTTTAAACAAAAGGAAAGTAAGAAACCAAAGCAAAACAGTTTCACAACCAGCCAGTAAGAGAATAACAATCATCAGCGCATTCCATATTATTACATTCACAGAAATTATTTAGGATAAAAGATGTAGACATGAAACATTATCCAAAAAATTATTAGCACAAAACTTTTGCCTCAGTGAACCAAGAGAAACCAGCTATATGACTATCTTCTTTGTAATGATTGCTCTGTTGTTTTCAAATATTTCGCATTAAAAATGAAATCTGAAGGTGACCCTAAGAAAACTGCTTTTCACTCAAAATTCTTTTTCTTTAACTGTCTTAACTAATTTTTTATATACATAGATTTTGTTTCAGTTCATCACACAAGTGCAACAATGCGATGGTTACATATGTGTGATTTATTTAGTTCACTGAGAAGTATATTTTCAGCACCCATCCATTTAAGATTGAAAATGTCTAGTTTATCATTCTTTATAGCTGAGTAGTATTCCATTATATAGAAATACCACGTCTTTTTTATCCATTCCTCAGTCGAGGGGCATTTAGTTGTTTCCAAGATCTAGCTATTATGAACTGGGCAGCTATAAACATAGGTGAACATATATCACTGTGGTAGGATGTTTTTAATTCTTTCGGGAAGATACCCAGAAGGGGAATAGCTGGGTCAAATGGGACCTCCAATCCTAGCTTTTTGAGGAATCTCCACACTGACTTCCACAGTGGTTGCACCAGCCTGCATTCCCACCAACAGTGGAGAAGGGTTCCTTTTTGTCCACAGCCCCTCCAGCGTTGGTTATTGGTTGACTTGTTAACATTAGCCATTTTTTCTGTGGTGAGGTGGAATCTCAGTGTTACTTTCATTTGCATCTCTCAAATGGCTGGTGCTGTTGAACATTTTTTCACGTATTTATTTGCTGTTTGTACTTCTTCATCTGAAAAGTGTGTGTTCATCTCAGATGCCCATTTTTGGATTGGGTTTTTAAATCTTGGGGGATTGATTGTTTTTAAGTTCTTTATATGCTTTCGATATTAATCCTTTATCTGAGGGACAGCTGGCAAACATTTTCTCCCACATTATGGGTTGTCTCTTCACACTGTTGGTGGTTTCTCTTGCTGTGCAAAAGCTTTTCAGTAGGATGAGATCGCATTCGTTGATTCTTTGTGATAATTCCTGTGCAGTCTGGCTTTTATTCATAAAGTCTTTGCCTACACCAATGTCTTCAAGAGTTTTACCTACTCTATCTTCCAGCAGATTTAATGTTTCTAATTTAATGTTGAGATCTTTAATCCATCTAGATTTTAACTTAGTACATGGTGAAAGATATGGGTCCAATCTTAATCTTTGGCATGTGGAATGCCAGTTTTTATTAAAGAGGCTGTTAGTATGTGTTTGCAGTGCACGCTGACTGCACGCACCATGAGGAGCTGGCACATGCACACAGCACGTCTTAATTCCATCACCACCACCCCGTCCCCACCTTCCCTCCCTGCTTCATTTTTCCCCTGCCCTCCTTCTTGCTCTCCCCTACCACTATTATCTATCTTTTATTTTATTCTTTATTTATAGTTTGGGTTTCTCATATAAGAGAAACCATACAATATTTAAGCTTGTGTGTTTGATTTATTTCACTTAAACTTATGGTTTCAAGGTGCATCCATTCTCCTACAAATGACTCAAAATTATCCTTCTTTCTTCATGGTAAACTAGTGCTCTGCTGTGTATAAATACCACCTTTTCTTTATCCATTGCTCTGTTGATGGACTATAGGCCACTAACAAGATTTAGCTATTGTGAATTGTGCTGCTATAAACATGGGTGTGCGTGTGTCACTGTAATAGGTTGTCTTTAACTTTTTGGGGAAGATTCCTAAAAGGAGCATACAGTGGAGCCCTGAAATTTGCAGGGGTTATGGTCCTCAAGAAAAGCACCCGTGAACTGTGAAAAAAACTACAAATTTCAGATATGGTAAAAAAAAAAAAAAAAAAAAAAAAGCCTGTAAATGCCTATGTTTACAGTTTAAACCCTAAATATGCTATGTCTCCCAAAGTTATGTAATTTAATTTAATAAAATATTGTATTAATAGAGCCTTAGAAGGTGCAGGGAGTTTTAGGCATCTTAGAGATCTTAGGGCTTTAAGAGAAACAAGACCAAGAACACGGGAGACAGCTAGCTACACACCACGCAGCAAGCTGTTACCACCGGGGATGCTGCCACATCTGCCTGAAATGAGTTACAGGACAGCAGCCAATCAGCAGCAAGGAGAATTGGATGATGCTCTCGGATTGGCTGCTTGCAAACCTTGTGCAAAAAAAAAAAAAAAAAAAGCGGAGGATATTTGCAGTTTCTAAGAAGTTGCAGGGGTTTTCACGAACAATTATTAGCTGAATGTTCTTGGAGTCGTTTCTGCATCCTCTATTCTGTTTCCCTTGATCTGTTTCACTGTAGCTTTGTAGCGCAACATGAAGTTTAGAATTGGAATACTTCCATCTCGCTCTTGTTGCCCAGGATTCCTTCGGCTATTCTAGGTCTCTTCTGGTTCCATATGAATTTTGGGAATGTTTTCTCTAGTTCTGTAAGGAATGCTATTGGGATTTTGATTGGGGTTGCATTAAATCTGTTTATCACTTTTAAAAGCATGACCACTTTGATTATATTGGTGCTGCCTGTCCAGGAACAGGGAAATCTTTCCATTTTCTGTTGTCCTCTTCCATCTCCTTTTTCAGTGTACTCTAGTTTTCACTGTCGAGGTCTTTCACTTCCTTGGTTAGGGTAATTTCTAGGTGTTTAATTTTTCTTCATGCTACTGTGAAAGATACTGTTTTCCTAATTTCTTTTTTGGTGAGTCCATTTTTGGTGTACAGGAGCAGTATTGATTTTTGTGTCTTGATTTTGTGTCCTGTTATGCTACTGAATTTGAGTATTCTAGAGTCTTTTGGTGGCATTTTTGGGGTCTTATGTATGGAGGATTGTGTCACCTGCAGATAACAATAATTTGACTTCTTCCTTTCCTATCCGTATCCCTTGTATTTCTCTTCTTCATCTGGCTAATGTTTCAAGAACTATGTTGAATAGGAGTGGTGGTAGTGGATGTTCTTGTTCCTGATTTTACAGGGAGAGCACTCAACGTCTTCCCATTTGATATGATGCAGGTCATTGCTTTGTAATAAATGACTTTTATCAGATTGACATAAGAACCTTCTATAGCTATTTTCTTCAAAATTTCTATCATGAATGGATGTTGGATTTTGTCAAAGGCTTTTTCTGCATCAATTGATATGATCGTGTGATTTTTGTCCTTGTTTCTGTTTATGTGATGTGTTACATTTATTGATTTGCATATGTTTAACCATCCTTACATTGCTTGAATGAAATCTACTTGCTTATGGTGCATGATTTTTTTTTGATGATGTGTTTCATTCTTTTTGCCAGTATCTTGTTGCGAATTTTTGCTTTAATATTCATTAAAGAGATTGACATATAGTGTTTTGTTTTGTTTTGTTGTTGTTTGTTTGTTTTTTGGTTGGGTCCTTTACTGGTTTTGGGATTAGGGTAGTGCTAGCTTCCAGGAAGGACTTTGGGAGTACTCTTTCCCTCAGTTTCATACCAGGCCTGGTGTCACACACCTGTAATCCCAGCACTTGGGAGACTGAGGCAGGAGGATTGCGGCAAGTTCAAAGCCAGTCTGTGCTACATAGTGATTTCAAGGCCGACCTGAACTACATGGTAAGACCTGTCTCAAAAAAATAATCAATTTCATTAGAGAGTTTGAGGAATATTGGTATTAGATCTTCCCTAAAGTTCTTGAAGAATTCAAGAGTGGATCCTTTGGGACCTGAGCTTTTCTTAGTTGGTAGGTTTTTTTTTTTTAATTTATTTACTTTTTCAATCTAATTGCCTGATGTTGGATTATTCAAGGTTTTTATGTCTTCTTGATTCAGCTTTAGTAGTTTGTATGTCTCTAGGAATCTGTCCATTTCATCTGAATTCTCTATTTTATTACAATACGGGGTCTCAGATCAGTTACTAACAATCTGGATTTCAGGAGAGTTTGTTGTGATTTTACTTTTTTCATTTCTAACTGTATTGATCTGGGTCTTTACTTTTTTGGGTAAAAATGAATAGAGGTGTTTCTGTTTTGTTTATCCTGTCAGAGCCAGCTCTTTGATTCACTAATTCTTCGTACTTTTTTTTTTTTTTTAAGTCTCAATTTCATTAATTTCTGCTCTGGTCTTTATAATTTCCTTCCTTGTACTAGTTTCAAATTTGGATTGTTTTTGTTTTTCTAGGACCTCAAGGTGCTTAATTAGGTTATTTATTTAGGCTCGCTCTGTTCTTCTGATGCGAGCATTTACAGCATGAAGTTTGCTCTTAGGACTGCTGTCATTGTGTCCCATAGGTTCTACTGTGCTGTACTGGGGTTATCAGTCTATTCTAGGGATTCCTTGATGTCTTCTATGATCCGTGGTTATTCCAGAGGATGTTATTTAATTTCCCTATGTTTGCATTGTTTCTGTGGTTTCGTCTGCCATTGATATCTGGTTTCATTACGCTATGGTCTGACAACATATGAGTTATAATTCTGATTCTTTTGCATTTAATTAAGTATGCTTTATGGACTAGCATGTGGTCTGTTTTGGTGAAAGTCCCATGCACCTCTGAGAAAAATGTGTATTCCGTTGTTGGTATTGTTGAGTAGAACACTCTGTAGATATCTATTAAGTCTGTTTGTTGGACAGTTTGGTTCAATTCTGATATTTCTTTGTAGATTTTTTTTGTCTAGTTCATCTATTTATTTGTGAAAGTGGAGTATTGAAGCCCCATCACAATCGTGTTGATGTTATTTTTGTGTGTGTCCAGTGGTGTTTGTTTTAGGAAGTTGGGTACATCGGGGTTTGGTGCATATATGTTTATAACTCATGTCTTTCTGTTGGATTGCTTCAATATGTCATGACCTTCTTTGGCTCTTGTTATCAGTTTTGGCTTGAAATTCACTTTGTCTGAAATTAGGATAGCTAGTCTAGGTTTCCATTGCATGAAATATTATTTTCCATCCTTTGATTTTTAATCTGTGTGTTTCTTTTTGGATTAAATGTGCTTGTTGTATACTGTATATTACTGGGTTTTGTTTCTTGATCCTTTCTGCCAATCTGTGTCTTTTGATTGGGGGAACTGAGACCGTGCACAATGCAAGTGCTTACTGAACAGTGTTGACTTATTCCTGTTGTTGCGTTACATTCCTGTTGCTGGTTGGCCCCCTTTTCTGCTTAGCTGCTCAGCCTGCCCAGTGTGTTCTTTCCATTAGACTTTTTGGCATTGTTGTCTTCCTTGTCTCTTTCCAGGAGAGGGTAATGACTGATACATTGTGTCAACTCGAGACATTTAGAAGTTTAACTAAGAAACTCAGCAGGGGTCCAAGGTCCTCACTTTGCAAACATCCTCATCCTGTGCAAGAGGAGGGCACAGAGATGGTGTGAGTGCTACACCCACCCTGGGAGGGGTAGCCTGCTTACAATTTTAGGGACCTTTTTGCTCTTGTTGCTTTTGCTGTCTTCTGCCACCTTGAACTGTCGCCCTCTGCCATGCCACCCTGCTTTGGAGCCGGCTGGTTATGGGCTGAAGCCTGTACAAACTGTGAGCTAAATAAACCTTTCCTTCCTTAATTTTGGGCATCGGGTATTTTGTCTCAGCAACAAGAGAAAAGCAACCAAGACAGATATCCTTGAGAATTTTTTGTAGTGCTGGTTTGGTGGTCATGAATTTATTGAGGTGCTTTTTGTCATGGAAATGCTTCATTTCTGCATCAATGTTTTTTGTTTGTTTGTTTGTTTGTTTTTGCAGCGGGGATTGAATTCACAACCTCACGCCTGCCAGACAGGCGCATAAGTCACTGAGCCAAACTCCCGGCCCTGGTTTTTTGAGGTGGGGTCACACTATGTAGCTCAGGTCGGCCTTGCACTTGCGTTGTAGCCCAAGCTGGCCTCGAACTCACAACGCTCCTCCTACCTCAGCCTCCCGAGTGCTGGGATTAAAGATGTGCACCACCACACCTGTCACTGCATCAATTTTGAAAGAAAGTTTTGGAGGATACATAAGTCTATGTTTGGAAGTTGTTATCTAAAGGGCTTGAGGCCATTTACAGACTGAGGGTAGAGAGAACAATGGCCGCAGCACCAAACAAGCCAAGTTTGGGAACCAGTGCCATGTGCAGGCTGCAGCTGGACTGGGAACAGACAGACCCCAGACCCTTCCCGCATGCAGGCTGGCAGACAGGAAGTACCAGTCCTCCCCCTTCCCCTGCCAAGTGACTGTCTTATCTGGAGAAACACAGGCTGTGATGATAGCTATTGAGGTGAAATGCAGTTGGATGCCTATGGTGCTTTGGTGTTTCACTAACATTGCAGGTCTAGGGCCAGTGGTCTGATCATAGGTTCAGAGGATATTGCTAAGCAGTGTGTCATCTAGGGGGGATCTCCTTCTGAGGGTTGCAGCCACTGTTGATTCCCTGTGGTCTTGTTTTGAGGTCCTATGTCATTTCCATTGTTTTGGCATTGTTGTCTTCATTGTTTTGTTTCCCATTGT
Source organism: Dasyprocta punctata (assembly GCA_004363535.1). Classification (NCBI taxonomy): domain Eukaryota; kingdom Metazoa; phylum Chordata; class Mammalia; order Rodentia; family Dasyproctidae; genus Dasyprocta; species Dasyprocta punctata. The sequence continues at coordinate 100,110 of RJWM01001852.1, read as the reverse complement.
TTTGGCATTGTTGGGTTTTATGGTCTTCTGTTTTGTTTGATTATGTTAAATTCCATGGCAGGAGAAGCTGTTTCAAGGATAGCAAGATATATATTATGGTAGCAATTTTGGATTTACTACTGGCTTGTTTTGAAGTCCTTTATCGCATTCATTGTTTTGTTTTTATTGTTTCTATTTCGTTGTTTGATTTATACTATGTCCGAAGTTATCTGCAGGTATTTTGTAGACATCAAAAGGCATTATGGTAACTAATGTTGATTTCATAATGTTTTGAAGTCCTGTATCTCTTACACTGGTTTGTTTTGATTGCTTTTATTGTTATATACTCTTTAAAATAAAAAAAAATAAAGGCTTGTGTTATAACCTATAGCCTGTGATTTGACCAAAGCACCGCTTTGCTGTTCTGTATGCGCCGTCTGAGACCAGAAACCCCCCTTAACCATTGCCCCCCCTTGACTCACTAGGGTTTCTGTTTTCTGTAAATTCCCCCTTCCCCCAGTAATCTAACAAACAGTTACAACTTTAGGTTGCTCAAGGACTAAACTGACTGGAAAGCCGGTCTGCCTCATGGAAAAAAAAATGTAAAACGTGTCTTTCTGAAACCTATGTTATCCATATTAGGAGATGACCACCACCATCCGACTTTAGACCCTCCCAAAGACATCTCCTCCAATGAGTGTAAGAGGTCATTAAAACTAACCAGTGTAATCTGCTTTTGTACCCGCACTAGCAAAACCCCTCCTCTCTTTGTTCTAATGTTTTATAAGCCCCTCCAGGCCACAGAGAGGTGCGCAGTCCCGGATTGGCTTTAAGTGAGACTGCGTCGCCTGGCCAGGCAATAAACGCTCCATTTCAAATTCTTAGGGCGCTCCGTGAGTTTTATTCATCCCGGGGGTCTTACATACTTCAGCTTGGAGCATTGCACTTCAGGCTCTCCTGGCCTTTAAGGTTGTGTTGTAAAGTCTGATATAATTCTAATAAGTTTACCTTTATAAGTGATTCATTGCCTTTCTGTAACAACTTTTAAGATTCTGTCCCTAAGGGCTGGGAGTTTAGTTCAGTGGCTTAAACACCTGCCTGGCAGGTGTGAGGTTGTGAGTTTGATTCCCAGTACCAGGGGAAAAAAAAAAACAGATTCTGTCCCTGATGGCCAGGCTGGTACATGCTTGTAACCCGAGCATGTGGGAGGCTGAGGCAGGAGAATCATTGCAAGTTTGAGACCAGCTGGGCTACAAAGTGAGTTCAAGGCCAGCCTGAACTGCATAGTGAAACTGTCTCAAAAGGACCAATAAAAAAAAAAAAAAGATTCTGTCCCTGTGTTGGACTTTTTGTATTTCGACCATAATGCGATGTGGAGAGGTTCTCTTTTGATTGTAGATATTTGGGGTTCTACAGTCCACAGTGTATGTGGAGTGTTTGTGAATGTATGTGAATGCATGTATGTGTATCTGTATGTTTAATTCTTTCTCAATATGTGGAAAGTTTTCTGCTATTATTTCTGCTAAGAGGTTTTTTCCTTCCAATCAGATTTTATTGGTACATTTTAGATATATGTAATGATCACATTTATCATAGCATTAAAAGGTTTTTTAATGCCATTTGTTGTGTCTTCTGCTTTTTAATGTATTCCAATTAATCTTAATTATTCTCTGCATCTTTTTAATTCTGTTACTCTGCCCACACATTGGTCCTTTCTGCAGCCCATTCTTTCAACAACAACAACAACAAAAAGGTTTCATTTTAACCTCTTGGATTTCTGTTTGGAATATTTTCATGGACTCTATAGTTTTTTGCTAAACTGGTCATGTTTTGCATCGTTTTGTTTGGCTCAGCTAGCTTTTTATGAGTGTCTCCTGTGAGCTGCCGGAGTGTTTTGATTACCTGTGTGATCTGGTTAGTTATATTTTCTGTGAGCCCCTGAGCCCCTCACTGATCTGTTTTTAATCTCCTGTTATCCTTTCGAATAATTCACTGCTTGGCTTTTGCTCTCCTCCCACTCACCGCCCCATGGATCAGTCGTGCAGGAGTTGGAGGCTTGGGAGACATTGTGTTGTCTTCTCATGTTTCTATTGGTTCAGTCGTCCGTTTTATGCTTAGGTATGTGGTTGCTTATAACAGAAAAACTTTGTTGCTAGTATGAAGAGCTCCTTGGTCAGATTTTCAGCAATGTATTCAGGGTGTGGCTAAATCTAGTCCTTTCCCTCTGTCCCCAGCTCCAGTTACCTGTGTTAGTAAGGGAGGGGGCGCAGTGCATGTCCCAGCACCTGGTTCTCTGGGAATGGACCACAGTATTACAATGTCACAAAAGTAATCTGTGGATTGGCATACAGAGAAAATCTATTACTAGCAACAACTCTGTGACCTTGTCAATATCAAGTAAATCAGCCACAGTAATATCATCCCAGACAAACTGCATATGGACAGCCACAAGATCCATTACTGCACCACCCTTAGCTTTAGAAATCTGCAATTATAGTGTAAACCCTAAGACAAACCAAATATTGACATACTGCAAATGTCTACTAAATGCAATAACTATCTCCTCTGTTGATAGGAACTCAACAGCAGTAACATAGTTAACTGTCTAGGAATTAAGACAGCTTAATGGTTATACTATTAAAGATATAGGAATGGGAGAATGCAAAGAAAATTTTGAAAAATTAAATAATGGAAAATGAGAAAAAAGATCCTCTTATGAGGTAGAAGGTGAGCTATAGAATTAGATAAAGGTAACAAAAAAAGATGTAAAGATTTAAAAAGGAGAAAAAATCATACAGAGAATAAAAGTACCAAAAAAAAAGAAAAAAGAAAAAATACCAAAAAAAGGAAAAAGAGAAAAAAAAGTATGAAAAAGAAGAAAAAAGAGCCCCCAAAAGAAAAAATTATTATTATTATTATTATTTTGAGACAGGTCTTACTATGTAGTGCAGGCTGACCTTTAACTCACTATGTAGCCCAGGCTGGCATTAGACTTGTGGAGATCCTCCTGTCTCAGCCTCCCCAGTGCAGGGCTTACAGGGATGTACCACCATGTCTGGCCTTTCTCTATATTTTTGAATGAGTGATTTTCTCCTGGGATCCTCAGGAGTCCAACAAGTCTCAGTTTTCCCTGCCTAACCTTAGGCCCTGTTGTCTGTGAGTTGCGTTCCCTAATCAGAGGCCCCTCTGTCTACTCCAGGCTGGGGCAGTGTCCATGCTAAGACTTGTCCTTGCTTCCTTGGTGGACAGGGAAGGCAATCGGACATCAGATGTAGTCAGGGTTTGCAAGGGAATAGATTTAATCCAGGATGCACACTTTATAGAGTTATTCTATAATATTCAGCCAAGGAGTCAAATGTAGAAGAGCCTAAGAGAGCTGTCCACACACTAGAAGCCCAAAGAATCCAGCCTGGATCCCACAGCAGTGTCCTGCATGAGTCCAGCTGAGGACCTGGATCCCACGGCAGTGTCCTCCACGAGTCCATCTGGAGGCCTAGAGCCCACGACAGTGTCTCGTGCAAGTCTGTATCAAGGATCTGCACTGGGAACAAGGGTCATGGTGGACTAGAGGGTCTGCCCCAGTGGGACGGAGGATCTGTGCCAGAGGTGAGGGTTCTGCACTGCGGCCAGGAAGTGACACTCAGGGTAAGGACCAGAGCTCCCCAAAGAGAACCACAGTCATCCTCGGTGACAGTGAGGTTCCAAGCTCCTCTGACAATGAGCACAGCCGAGTTCATATCAGGAAAACCAGTGCAGCAAGCTTCTCCAGGAGAACCGACCCCATCTTCCTCTCTAGTTCTCCCTTTATGCTGCTGGCAGCAGTCCTCAGGTGGGCCTTCCACGCCCAGCGCTGCGCTAACTCGGTTCATCTGGGTGTTACAAGGGGTCCGTTAGTTCATACTCCCCATCAGATCTGCGCTGGATCTAGGAGCAGGGCAAAGGTTCAAGCGCCAGCAAGCCCTTTCAGCCCCAGCTGTTTCTGAGCACAGCTCCAGCCAGGCCTGGCTTCCCACCTCGGGGTGGGCCTGTGTGTGTCCTGCCTGAGGTTACACTTCCCGGGGTTCTCTGTCTGCCCCGTGCCTTCTTTGCAGCTGTCTCTCACCCAGTCACTGTGGGAGGGTAACACTGGGACCCTGATGTGAAGTTGGTTTTCAGTGGTTCTGAGTCCCAGATTTAAAGAACGGTGCCTTCCTGAGATAGAGCCTGACCCAGCACTCTGGCGACGTGGAGGGAGCCACACTGATGTGGCTCCGTGGCTGCTGCAGCTGCGTGGAAGGGGCCCTCTGGGAGCAGGACCCCACGCTGGCTTTGCATTCACAGAGCCCGTGGGCTCCTGTGCTGCTCTCCCTGAGCTCCCAGGCTGGGCGCCTACCTTGCTTCAGGCAGCTGGGCTCCCTCCTCCGTTCTCAGGAGCTGCGGAGAGGAGCCACACGGTCTCTTTCTTTTCTCTGTGTTGTAGGCTGTCTTGCCAACTTCTCTGTAGCATCTAATTTTTCCTGTCAGTCCCTCCCTGATTTTGGTGATCAACTTCACTTTTTTTCTTCAATAAGTTGTTTTTTTCCAATGTCTGGATTCCAGATCTCAGAGAGGCTGAATTTTGCTACTCGGTTGTTATTTTGAGACAGAGTCTCATTATATAGTTCAGGCTGGCCTTGAACTCACTACTGAGCCTAGGCTGCCCTCAAACTTGTGGTGCTCCTCCTGCCTCAGCCTTATGAGCACTGGGGTTACAGGCGTATACCACCGTGCCTGGCTGATTTTCGGTGCTGATCACCACTGTGCCATTTTCTTTCTGGCCGGTTCAAGACACCTTTCTGTGCAAAGGGGGTTTGTATGGACTGAGATGATACGTGAGGAAGCAGGTGGTGAGGGGAGGGGAGAGGGTCTCTCCTTACATGGCTATGGCTATTCAAGACGCTAATGATGGCTGGGTGTGGTGGTGCACACCTGTAATCCCAGCGCTTGGGAAGCTGAGGCAGGAGGGTCACTGAGAGTTCAAGCCCAGGCTGGGCTACAAAGTGAGTTCAAGGCCAGCCTGAATTGCATAGTGAGACCCTGTCTCAAAAAAAAACAAAAAACAAAACAAAAAAAAAAGCTCACGATGACCCCATTATCTTAGCCATGGTGGGGTCTGAACCAAAAATCCTGGAGGGCGCAAAACCTGGGACTCCAAGCCTCAGCGTCCACAGCCCCGCCCCCTGGCAACCACCCCGTTGTCCCTCCTGCGTATCGCACTCCCAGCCCCACACCATCGGAGTCCTGTGAGCTCAGCCCTCCTGCGGGCTCACTGGTCCCCCGTTTGTTCTGTGCTGTGAGCCCCTGAAGCGCGTGAGCTCTAAGGCTGCGTCGGACTGATTTCCTTTGGTTTCCTGGAACAGTTGAGTACTTTTGGGATTCTGCCTGTTTTGATCCAGAAGTCAACAAAGAGGAAAGGATGTGAGTTTTTAGGCTTTGGGATACCCTTGGGGACTGCTCCCCTCTCCCGCTGGCCACTCCATTTGCAGCAGGAGCCGAGACGGGGCTCAGCGGCGGTCACGGGTCCACCTCAGCCTGGAGCCCCCTCGCCTTACTTGCACCCCGCCTCACCGAGGCCCAGAGGGCAGGGGATTTGCTAGAAGCCGTGGCCCTCTGCACCATGATTTCTGGCACTGAGACTTTGGAGGGACCGGAAGGGCAGAGATGAGCCGCAGTGGAAACACCCCGGCCTTACTCGTCCTGCATCGCCCCCCGCATCGCCTGCAGGCTGGTTATTAAAAGCAGAGAGGGACCCAGGCATGGGGGTGCACACCTGTTGTGGTCCGGGTCACAGGGAGAACAACTGCATACCGGACACGGAATTTATAATACTGTTTTATGATGGTCACCCAGAGTTAAACACAAGAAAGTGCAGGAAAATCTGTGTACAACACTAAAGACCCAGAATATTCATTCAATGGCCTGGATCCCACAGCAGTGTCCTGCCTGAGTCCAGCTAGAGACCCAAAACGTATGACAATGCCTCTCACAAATCCAGCTGGAAATCTAAGAGCTCACAGTAAGGACTCACGCCAGACTATTTTATGGTTCTGTGCTGGGAAGGCCAAAGGTCAGCGGTGAAACTAGAGAGTCTATGCCAGCGGGGTGAAGGAGCTGTGCAGTGGGTTGAGGGTTCTACACTAGAGCCAAGAAGTCACTCTCAAAATAAGGAGCAGGGCTGCCTTGAAGAGCACCACAGCCATCCTCAGTGGCAGCGAGGTCCCGCGCTCCTCCGACCATGAGAACAGTCGAGCACAGGTCAGGAAGTCCAGCGTGACCAGCTTCTCCAGCACACAGCCTCCCCTCCGGAGCCAGGAAGCGATGCACAATGTGAGGAGCAGAGCTCCCGCAACATGAACCACAGCCACTCTCACCGATGAGGTCCCGAGCTCCTCCGATGATAATGGCCGAATCCATATTGGGGAAGCCAGCATGACAAGCACCTCCGGGAGAACCAGCGGCTCGAACAGCAACTCTTAAAAGAACCCACAGTGCTTTGCTCTTCTTCACGTCTCTATTTATGCTGGTAACTTTCCTCAGGTGGACCCTCTATACTTGGCAACATGCCGATTTAATTCAGCTGGTGCTAAATTGACCACCAGTTTTTAATCCATAGCACCTGAAATCCCAGCACTCAGGGTGGTGGGGCTGAGGCAGGAGGATCATTGTGAGTTCGAGACCAGCCTGGGCCACGAAGTGAGTTCAAGACCAGCCTGCACTGCATAGCAACACCGTCTCAAAAAGATTAAAAAAAAAAAAAAGCAGAGAGCCTGCGGTGTGGCCCTGCAGGTGACCACCAGGGCCAGGCCACGCCATGCTGCTCAGCCACGCTCGGGGCCCAGCCGCTCCTTCAGCCACGCTGGCGGGCACCAGCAACCCGGGCAGCAGCCCAGAGGCAGCGGGGGGACACGGGGCAGAGCCAGAGCCGCACCGCAGGCAGGGAGGGGGCCCAGGATGGAGGGCAAGGGGGAGACGGGCGTGGGCGGATGCCACCCGCACAGGCCACCGCGTGCAGGGCCCGTGGCCACCACCGCTCACAGCGGAGGAAGCCCAGGCGGTGGTCAGGTGTGTCTGCCAGGGCTTTTCAGTGCAGTTGAGAGATAGAGGGAGAGAGATAGAGAGGCCTTTACTGCGGGCACGGGAGGGGTGCAGAAGAGGGCAAGACCCCCATCAAGGGGGGCTGGGGTGGGGGTGGGGCGCTCGGGTGATGGCGGAGTTGGGACTGGAGAGGGCTCGGGGCTCGTGCAGAAAGCGAGGGGGAGGTTTATTTTTGGAACTAGAAGAACAACACAGAAGTTACTCTCCGAGAGACAAGTTGTTTTTCGGGGCCCAGTGCCAAGTTGGGCAGATGTCCTGTTAGAGATCACGAAGCCTCAGGCCGGCAGAAGCTATCAGTGTCCACTGTGAGAAAGTACCCTCTCCGGGCAGGAAGGGGCGACAAGCGGGCCAGACGGGGCAGGGAAAGGGGGGAGAGCCACGGCGGGGACCTGGCGCTCTGCCGGGGTGTTTCCGAGAATCCCCGGCCTCCAGAAGCAGCGTGACCCTGGCCTGCTGGTCACTGCCCGCGACCACGCCTGGCTGGACACAGCCTGTTTACAGCAGCAGGGAACTGCGCTCGTGCTGCTGAGCGGATCCGCTGAGTGCAGCGTGTCCCCAGACCCGGAGGCCCGAAGGCCCCCAGACCCGGAGGCCGGAGCCTATCCCACGCCAGGGCGCGGCCCAGCGCTCTGTACACAGCTAGTTAATGGGCCCTGCGAGCCGGGCCCGGCCGCGTCCAGGGAATTACACGGCCTGACTCACTGGTGACTTTCCTGACGCTCCTGTCATCAGAGCACGGTGGCGAAATCCAGTGAAGTCAGGAGTGTCAAGGCACTTGGTAAACTGAACCACACACACACACACACACACACACACACAAACACACACAAGCTGGTCCCTGGGCCGGCCCAGCACAGCCGCACCCCACTGGCTTGTGTGACCAGGGTCACTCAGCCCCCCGCATCTCAGCTGTGAAACAGGGGCTTAGAATAATGCAGGACTGCAGGGCCGCGGGGAGACGCGCCCAGCTGCTCCTCTAAAGTCAGCACCCACCTCTGCGTGCTGTCCATGCCCGGCCGTCCCTTGGGAAAGCGTAAAAGGCCCCTGGGGGCAGGGGAGAGGGCAATTCCTTACTGAGCAGTGTCAACTCAGGGTGCTGCCCCTAAACTAAACAGGTGACTGAAGAAGCCATGGACAGATTTGCTTGATCACCCAAGAGGCTTCAATCAAAGACCCAAAGACCAGCACTCGGGAGGCTGAAGTAGGAGGAGCGTTCTGAGTTCGAGGCCGGCTTGGGCTACAACGTGAGCGCGAGGCCTGCCTGAGCTACATAGTGCAACCCTACCTCAAAAAAAAAAAAACAAAAAAACAAAAAAACAAAACCAGGGCTGGGAGTTTGGCTCAGTGGCTTAAGCTCCTGCCCTGGCAGGTGTGAGGTTGTGAGTTCAATCCCCGGTGCCTCAAAAAAAAAAAAAAAGACCCCAAAACCTCGTGAACTGTTCGTTTTTATGGGTGGGTTTGATGAAGCCGAGTAACCCCTAAAAAACACAATTGGGGCCAGGAGTTTGGCTCAGTGACTTAAGCACCTGTCTGGCAGGTGTGAGGTTGTGAGTTCAATTCCCGGTGCCGCAAAAAAAAACAAAAAACAAAAAAAAAAAAAACTCGATTGGATGACGGGGTGTGAACTGAGTGGGGAGCCCAGCAGGGCCTGCCTGTCCTGGATCTTCTCCGCCTCTCTCTGGAGCACCCCCTCCTCCCAGTGAGGCACCAGGGCCCCTTGTGAAATGGGTCGAAGGATCTGCTGCCAGAAAAGCGGCCCAGAGGATCACTGTGGAGCCAGCTCCAAGACGGAGAGGCAGAGGAAACTCAGAGTAGCCCTGTCAGACTTGCTTTGTGGAAAGAGGTCCCCGCTTCTATGACCTGCCTTGGGGGACAGAAATTCTGGTTTTCAGGAGAGGGGACAGCAAATGGGGAGTCAGAGGCAAGAGGGCAGGGGAGACTGCTCCTGAGGCCTTGCTCCGGAGCCCAGCATCCCCATGGTTACGCCTATCCAAGGGACCTGGGCCCGGAAGTGAGCTGAATGCAGACCAGGGAGGAGGCAGGTGTTTGCTGGAGCTGGGCTGGGAGGGGCAGATTCCCTGGGCCGCCAGCAGGAGCAGAATGGAAACGCTAAGAGCTCCGCTGTGACATCCTGGGAGAGGGAGGACGTGTCTGAGCACACGCGCTGGCCGGGAAGGCTGCGGATACTCACAGCCCCGAAGAGACTGGTAAACACCACCTCTTTCTGGGCCCCAGTGGGGCGTAAAGACCTTTCAAGGACACAGGCCCGAGGCTGTCCCAGAAAGGTGCTGAAAGCCAGCTCAGCCACAGGGCTGGGCTCTGCGGGGCGGTGTCCCGCCTCGTTCCAGAGGCTCCTCCCCACAGCCCCGCTAATGCCGCCTGCCCAAGGCTCGGAACAGGTCTCTGTTGCTCTCCTTTCTTCCTCCGATTGCACCCTTTTTTTTTTTTTTTTTTTTTTTTTTTGCGGCACCGGGGATTGAACTCACAACCTCACGCCTGCTAGGGCAGGCGCTTAAGCCACTGAGCCAAACTTCCAGCCCTGGTTTTTTTGAGGCAGGGTCGCACTGTGTAGCTCAGGCCGGCCTCGCGCTCGCGTTGTAGCCCACGCCGGCCTCGAACTCACAACGCTCCTCCTACCTCAGCCTCCCGAGTGCTGGGATTAAAGGCGTGCGCCACCACGCCCGGCTCCGCACCCTTTTTTTAAAAAAATAGTTTGAGAATTTTTATTCACCTGAATAATATATGATTACATTCTTATAAAATTAAAACTTGACAAGCCGGGCCTGGTGGCACACGCCTGTAATCCCAGCATTCGGGAGGCTGAGGCAGGAGGATCACTGTGAGTTCAAGACCAGCCTGGGCTACAAAGTGAGCTCAAGACCAGCCTGAACTGCATAGCGAGACCCTGTCTCAAAAAGACAATAGTAATAACAGTAATAATAGTTTAAAAAACAAAACTAGACCACTATGGCTAAAATCCCACTGAACCCATTCTGCTCTCCATTTTTTTTAAATCTAGGGACAGGGTCACATTAAATCACTAAATTCTCCAGGCGGGGATGACAGGCAGGCACCACCGCACCTGGCTTCAGGGCCGTTTTCGGTTCATTCCCCTGCTCCGGCCTCTCACCACCACAGATAGTGCTGTCCTCAGCCTCTTTGCTGTGCTTTCCTTGCACACGGGATTCTGTGTCTCCGGGACGGACAGCTGGCATGGGCTGCGGCTTCTGAGACGCGACATCCCCGGCTGAATCCTAAGCATGGATTCTTCGTGGCTGGCCCCGGGCTCACTTGGCCACCTCTTGGGAACCGGATCTAAATCGCTAGCTCCCCACTGAACATCTCCGCCCACTCTTAGGGTTCCTCCACCTCCAGGGACAAAGTGAACTCGCCTCCTCCCGCCCGCTCACATTCTCCCCACCACCCCGAAACCTTCATCACGGCGCACTCCCCGCCATCCAGTGAGACGCCAGCTCTTGGGGATTACCTCTTGGTGATGTCTTTCAGTTCTCATTTTCTCCATTCGTCTTTGGCCAGGGTTATGTTAACCACCCTGACTAGACTCTCTGTCCCCTCACACAATGCGCCAAATTAATGCTCGCAAAGCCAACATGATGTCATTGCCTGTGGTTGGTTCCCTCTGAAAACAAAACACAGTAGGATCTCCTCAGCTCGCTGGCCGCGGCTTCTCCAGCCCGGCCGACCGCTCCTCTGGTTCCCGTCTTTCCAGCTTCCTCCTCTCTCCCACTCTAAGCGTTTTAACTCCTCATTGTTCCCAGATGTGCCTGTATTTCTTGCCTCCTAGTTTTCCTCCCTCCTTCTTTCCTTATTTTGAGACAAGATCTCACTAAACTTCTAAATTGTAGCCGGGGTGGCACACACCTGTAATCCCAGTACTCAGGAGGCTGAGGCAGGAGGATTGCTGTGCGGTCAAGGCCAGCCAGAATTACACAGTGAGTTCAAGGACAGCCTGAACTGCACAGTGAAACCCTGTCTCAAAAAATCAATAAAATGAAATGGAATACTATAAAATAAAATGCTGCTCAATAGCTCAGGCTTGGGCAATTAAGCTCTGACCCTCCTGCCTCGCCCTCCTGGTGTGCTGGGCGTGTGCCACCAGGCCAGGCTTGGGGCTTCCTCGGTGCCCTTCCTGAGAAGTCTCTCCCGCTGAGAGTCCACCAGCCCTGCAGGTACCGCCCGTCCCCATCAAAGGTGTGGGTTCCCGTGTTCTGCCATGAGCGCCTGTTCCTCAACCTCTGTCCGTCTTCTCTATTTAAAAAAGAACAAGAAGGAGGTATAATACGTCCTGATCTATGGGGAAGTTTTAGTGAGATGTACATTTACAGAAAGCACTTGGAACAGAAGAGAAGAAGAAGGGGCGTGGTAGGTTAACTAACGGTCAGCTGGAGTGGGGGCGCCCGCTGAGGGGAGTCCTGAGGATTGGTGCTGTCGGCCTAAAGGAGGGGGAGGGGGCGTGGTGCTGCTCCTCCTGGGGAAGCTCATCACGTGGGCTTCCTGATGTCAGCTCGGCTGTTCCTGTCATTGGAGGAGCTCGAGCCCTCGCTGTCGCTGAGGAGGGCTGTGGTACTTTTCAGGGGAGCCCTGGTCCTTACCTTGAGCGTCGCTTCCTGGCCCCGGTGCAGATCCCTCAGCTGCCGGCACAGATCCTTCACCCCGCTGGCCCAGACTTCCTAGCTTCCACCAGGGGCCTTTGGGCCTTCCCAGTGCAGATCCTTGATACAGACCTCCATGAGTCATTGTCATGGGCTCTAGGCCTTTGACTGGGTTGTTAGGGTCTTTTGCTTGGACAGATCTGTTGCGTTCTTCTGCGTCTGACTTTTTCGGTGAATATTATAAAATCATCCTATAAATTATGTGTGTTGCATTTAATCTATTCCCTTGCAAACCCTGATTACAGCAAGGAAGGAGAGAAGGAAGAAAGCGAGGGAGGGAGGGAAGGAGGAATTTAGAGCTGGGCATGGTGCTATGTATCTGTAATCGCAGCTCTGGAAGGCTGAGGCAGGAGGATTGAAAATTTGAGCTCAGCCTGAGCAATTTAGGACTTGGCAAGACCCTGTCTTGAGCTGGGCATGGTGGCACATGCTTTTAATCCCAGCATTCAGGAGACTGAGGTAGGAGGAACATTGTGAGTTCGAGGCCGGCATGAGCTACAACACGAGCACAAGGCTGGCCTGAGCTACATAGTGCGACCCTGCCTCAAAAAACTAGGGCCAGGAGTTTGGCTCAGTGGCTTAAGCGCTTGCCTAGCAGGCACAAGGTTGTGAGTTCGATCCTCAGTGCTGCAAAAAAAAAAAGACCCTGTCTCGAAATAAAAAGGACTGGTGGTGTAGCTCAGGTTGTAGACTCTGGTTTCAGTCTCCATTAACACACACACAGCCTCACTCCCTCACAAAGAAAACACTACAGGCAGCTTAGCTTTTACTGTCATGGTACTTTTTTCAGAAAGCCAGGTCCTGTAGGGAGCCTTTGAAACTGGAGATTGATCACATGTGTGGGGCTAAAGCAAGGCCAGCCCTGAAAACACAGAGAGCCCCAAACAAGCCAGGTAAACAAGCTGTTCCGGCTCCAAGAAGGCAAGGGGCCCGGCCAGCCAGGCACACAGGTGGCCAGACAGAGGGGCTGAAATTGACAGCCTCCTCCTGAGTGTATGGATAAACTTGAGGCAGTGGCCGGGCAGTTCCTTTCCACCCATCAGGAGGGCAGGCTCCCCCTGGCCCCAGCTTTCCTCTCTTTTCTTTATTTTCCCATCCTCTCACCGTCCTTCCCCACGGGAACAGCCAGAGTCTCAGCGCCGGCCCCAGGGCCCAGCCTCACCGCCCACGAGCACCCCTCCCGGGCCGGCTCCTGTTCCCGCGCTGAGCCGTTCCATTATGCATGCGTACACCTGTCCTCACACCTGGCAGTGACTGTCGGAGAGGCAGGGGGCCTGGCACACACTCACACCCACGCCTGGAACTGAACTGAACGCAGGCCAGTGTCCCCTAGGCGGCTACGGCACCGCAGTCCCCTCTCGTGGGGCGCCGTGGAGAGGAGGGCCGGCTGCGTGGGCCCCACCAACTGGAGAGTCTGCACCTGACACGTGTCTCCCACGCCAGTTTTCTTACCTGTGTAAGGGAGACCACACTGAAGTTAGTGCGCACGCGCGAGGTGGGACAGGCTCCCGGACGCGGATGGACGATCTAAAGATTTTTTTTTAAGTCTTAGCACGGTTGCTTGCTTCCCCCTTGTGGATAAAATTCAAGTAGTTTATTAACGTAAGTCAGTCTCCTAGTATAGTAGTCAGCCTTAGCAGGACTTTTCAGGAAGACATTTTCTAGGTAATTCCCGTCTGAGCCCCAAGAAAAATCCCCCGGTGTAACCCCAGAAAAGGGCCACTGCTTCTCATAGCAATAGTGAGTAACGCGTGTCAGACACGCGATTTCCCACTCACAGCCCGCAAACGCGCTGCCAAGAAAATCGCTCTATCAGTCAGCACTGGGGGCCCTGAGTGCCGGCCGCGCGGGCCTCGAAGCTGCGTCTCCCGGCCGGGACCAAAGCTCCTGGCAAAACAGGAGGAGACCGAGGAGAGGGAGAGAGTGGAGGGGGACGGGGGTGTGGGCATTTCGGGTTGGAGGAGGGGGAAATCAATGCATTATTTTTATTATGAAAATTTCTGAGCACATAAGGATTTCAAGTCCAAAGGGCGGTTTATGTACCGGTTCACAGATGTTTTATCTTTTGGGGTGACTTTATTTTATGACGGTGGTTCTGAGACACTGGTTGGCTTCAGCAGCACCTGGGTCTCGGCAAACACACAAAGGCCTGGGCCTGGCCCTGCCTTCCCATCCTGCCGGTCTGTGCCTCTCTGAGCTTATCGGTGCTTCCAGGGCCTCACGCCTGGCTGTTTGCTAACAGGGTTCTGCCGCATTAAAAGTTTTAAGTAGGGCCAGGTGTGGTAAGGCACACCTATAATCCCAGTACTCGGGAGGCTGAGGCAGGAGAATTGTTATGAGTTTGAGACCAGTCTGGGCTACCAAGTGAGCTGAAGGCCAATCTGAACTACATAGTGAGACCCTGTCTTAAAAAGACAAAAAACAAAAAACAAAACAAAAAAACAAACAAACAAAAAAAAAAACTCCTTTTATAACCATGTAAAACATTTGATTTGGAATAGATAGAATTCTATTTTCTTTCTGTCTTTTTCTTTTTCTCTTTTTTTTTTTTTTTTTTTTTTTTTTGAGACAGGGTTTCCAATCTATTCCAGGCTGGCCTCAAACTCAGTGATCCTCCTGCCTTAACCTCCCAAGTGCTGGGTTTACAGGCGTGCACTACCATGCCCAATTGTCCTGTGTGTGTGTGTCTGTGTCTGTCTGTCTGTCTGTCTGTCTGTCTTGAGAAACATCTTGCAGGCACTTTCCCCACTTCCCCTGTTTTCCCCTTTGTCAGTGCCGGGGATTGAACCCAGGGCATCGCACCTGCTGGTCAAGTGCTCTACTCCTGAGCTATACACTGTTGATGGCGCCTTTGCCTATTTTTACCAAACACCCTTTTCTGGCAGCGCGGGATTCCCAGACGTAGATGTCAGATCCAAACAGCGGAGCCGCCGGGTACCAAGCGCAGCTGTGCGCCTGCAGCCGACTCCGCTGTGGCTCGCTGGCCGGCAGCGGCAGTGAAATCGGCAGCCCCGCAGGCCGGGCACCCCTCCGCGCAGCGCCCCACTGTGAGAGCGACAGATCCCTGGGGCCCCTGGGCCCTCTGCCCCCGGGGTGAGCGCTCAGCAGGGGCCTGGCTGAGACTGCAGGGCTGCCGGGCAGCATCCTTCGCCCCTAGGAGGCTGAGGGGAGCCCGAGCCGGGAGCTCTCACCCGGAGGGCTGCGGGGTGCGGCAGGCGCGACCCTGGGTTTTCGCCCGCCTGCTCTCCGCGGTCCGCTCGCCCCTCGCTGTCTTCGGGGTTGTCGGAGCTGAGGCGGAGTGGCCTGGCTCCCCGCTTCCTGCTCTCCGGACAGGGATGTCAGTGTCTAAGCTGGCGCCCCATCAGCACCTGTCACCCCAGACAGCTAAGCTGGGCGGAGACACCTGGGCATCAGGCAGGGCGGGCTGCGAGAGGCTGGTGCGGAGGTCAGCCGTGGCTGGAGGCCGCTCTCTGAGGGCCGGGCTCCAGGAGAAGGGAAGCGGTGAGCTGCGTACTTCCCCTGGGACACCAGCAGCCGTGGATATTCTGAGTAGGCGTCCGTCACCTTGGGGTGAGGCCCAGACCTCCTCACCACCCCTTCCGGGAAAGCCCTGGCCTGCCCACGTGTGCCTGCTCCCGACTTGCTTCTGCATTTGACCCCCACTTGGTCACTCTCACCCCTGCCGTCACCTTACTGGTTCACCATGGTCTTGTCCCCCCACACACCCACCTTGCGATTTCCCATGGAGTCAGTGCTACCTAAGGGCTCGTACTTGTGGTCTTATTAGTTGACTACAGTTCTGTCCCACCTTGAGCCCACCTCACCTCCTGGCTTTGCTCAATAAAACCCTTGAGAAGCGGGGTTGGTGGGCAACCCACTTTCTGGGCCCCCTTCTGTCCCTCTTAGAAGCTCTCAATGAATTCTTCCTGCTCTTCACCTCCGTTGATCATAGACTTCATCTCTGGATTGTAGAGAACACACACTCGGCATTCCGGACGTCTAGCAGGTTGGGAGTTAATATTTCTCCTCACTGTGAACATTTTTTAATTTCCTCAAGTGGGAAACATGGCCCCAAACATGGCCCCAAAATCCTGAAGAAAGCACACCCCGGTGGTCCGAGCCAACTGACGCTGTCCAGGGACCCCGCCTGCCCCTGCTGAAGTCAGGAAGGAAAGGGGCCGGGGGTCAGCTCACGGGGGGAGCATTCGCCCCGCACGCGTGAGGCCCAGTTCAATCTGTGGGACTGAAAAGAAGGGGAGAAAGATGCGGCTGGGATTTGAAGAAGTTTAGACTGGACTCTAACTCACAAGAGCAAGAGAATTGGATTTTAGATTTGATTTCCTTTATAATGCATTATAGACGGATAAGTCAGGTAGAAATATAGTGGGGAATCGACAGGGCCGGACCCTCGAGTGAGTCAGTGCAGAGGACGAGGAAGCATCAGGACTGGCCGGAGGCACCTCGAAGATTGAAGTCACCATGGCCAGATTTACAGACTTCCCTACGGGATGGACGGAGGCTCGGGTGATTGGTGGCCCCTTTCGAGATTTCCCATTATCTCATCAGGAGCAGGCCAGCCTCTCCCATCTGCTAAGACGAAGACTAAGTCTAAGACTAAAGACAAGAATAAGGCTGTAGCCCAGCGTGGTGGCACACGTCTATAATCCCAGTACTCAGGAGGCTGAGGCAGGAGGATTGTTGCAAGTTTGAGACCAGCCTGAGTTACAAAGTGAGCTCAAGGACAGCCTGAACTGTATAGCAAGTCTCAAAATGACAAAAAGGGAAAAAAAGGATAAGATAATGGATTATTGACCAAGGTTAATAGTGTCACCCATGTGCCCTTGCTACCATTAGGATCAATATTACCTAAGGACTATACTTGCAATCTTACTAATCAATCATAATTTTGACCCACATTATAACTGCCTCATGATTTTACTCTATAAAACTTGCTTTGAGAAGGGGGCTTGTTGGCAACTCATTCGGGACCCCTCCTGTTTCTCAGGAGCTATTCCTATCCCTGTTCCCTTTCCCCACTAAACTTTCCTACTCTTAACCTCCATTTTTCCTTAGAATTCATTCTTCTATTTGGGGAACATGACATCTAGAATTTCCCCTATATCAAATTGACCCTGGGTTTAAACTTTCCATGGCGTGGTGATACAGGGTTGTAATCCCAGCACTCGGGAGGCTGAGGCAGGAGGATCCTTGCAAATTTGAGGTCAGCCTAGGCTACAAAGTTAACTCAAGTTCAGCCTAAACTGCATAGCAAGATCCTGTCTCAAAAAGAACAATAGATAAATAAACAAACAAATAAATAAATAAAAAATTTTTAAAAATAAACTTTCCAGCCGGGCGTAGTGGCGCACACCTTTAATCCCAGCACTCGGGAGGCCGAGGTAGGAGGAGCGTTATGAGTTCGAGGCCGGCTTGGGCTACGGTGTGAACACAAGGCCAGCCTGAGCTACATAGTGCGACCCTGCCTCAAAAAAACCAGGGCTGGGAGTTTGGCTCAGTACCTTAAGCACCTGTCTGGCAGGCGCGAGGTTGTGAGTTCAGTCCTCGGTGCCACAAAAAAAAAAAAAAAAAAAAAAAAAAAGAATACACATAAAAAAAAATAAAATAAACTTTCCAGGGAATTTAATCTTCAGATTTGGATTACTCCTTGGGTGCTTGATAAGCAGCAAGGATTCACACTGGGACTAGGGCAGCATTTCAGGGCTTTTATTCTCAACATGTCCTAATGTTTTCATTCAGTCTCACGTAGGAGACTGAATTTGCTCCATGGGGCAAAATGACTGAACAAAACCTGTGGTGGAGAACGACTCATCTTCAGCCTGTGAGACGGCGTTGATTGATGAAGTTGTCCTCCCACGCACTGCCTCACTTTCTGGGCCAGAACCTGACTCCCAGCGGCGGTCCCGGGACCAGGACCGAGCGTGGAGGTCACTTTGGGAGCAGCTCTCTTACAAATCAGAGGCGGGCCAAGAACGGGCCCTGGACTACAGGCTTGGAAGCTAAGTCCACGGATTAAAACAATAAAAAGCAGAATCTAGAAATAGAACTCCTCCTCTCTACCCCTGACTTCTGTGAAGCAGACTTTTCCCTAGACACACCATCCTCCCTCTCATCGTCCAAAATAGGCAGAATGAGGGGAGAGGGAAGAGGGGAGGAGAATTAGGATGTTTTATACATGCACTCACGATGTTTTATACACTTCCCCTGATGAATGTAATCATTGTGTCCTGCAAACATGTACCAATAAAAATACTTTTTTGTTGTTTTGGTTTTTTTTTGAGATAGGATCTCACTATGTAGTTCAGGCAGGCCTCAAATTCAGTTGCAGTCCTCCTGCCTCAGCCTCCTGAGTGCTGGGATTATAGTCACACATCACCACACCTGGCTAAAAATAAACTTTAAAAAAAAAATGAGGGCCCTTATTAGTAACACTGATACCTGTAGGTCCTCAAAAGGCTGGCTTACAAATGCTTCTGGCATTAATGATGTCAGTGAAGGCAGATGAAACTCTGGGGGAAAAGGTAGGTGGGGGCCAGGGATATAGCTCACTGGCTTAAGTGCCTACCCGGAAAGCATGAGGTTGTGAGTTCGATCCCTAGTAACAACAACAACAACAACAAAAAAAAACAGGTGGAATGACCTACCTGATGGGCAAATCTGCAAAGGAAAACCAGTCACAAAGATCCTCAGCTCTTCTTCCCTCCAAGGCAGCTGTTTACATCTCCCGCCCCCTCTGAGCCCCCTGCGAGTGGTCTGTCTCACTGTCAGGTGACCCATTTGAATTATATCTTCCGCAGCTTGAACGACCAGTGGTACACGCATGGCTGTGCCCCGGGGGGCCGGCAGCACTTCGCAGAGGTCTTTGCGGATGAAAATGCAAAGAAGAGCGTTGACTTAGCAGACCAGGTGTCATCACATTACAGTTCCTTAAGAAAAACGTTAAAATGATGCAAAAACTGTAGTGCAGCTAACTTGTGGTTCAGCGGTTGTAAATGTGTATGATATAGACCAGCAGTGGGGTACCTATAAGATTTCCATGTTAAAGTTTAAAGAATTCTTGACAAACTATTGACTCAGTAAGAAATGCCCTGGGCGCAAATTACTTGAAATTTGGTGATATGTAGCAATTTTTATTTGGGATGCATAAAATAAGTAACATGCGGGGGACGGAAACCAGCAGGGACCACGGGGCTGTGTAAGGCAGCAGGGCGTGGAGGCCGGCAGAGGGCGCAGTCAGACCGTCTGCCCCACACAAAGGGGCGGAGAGACGGCCAGGACGTTGGGCGGGGAGAGCTCAATGGGCATCTGCGGTCAGAGTCCTCTGGCGGTCTTGCCCCTCAGTGGGCGGAGTCCTGGAAGTGTCCGGTGTAGATTCTCGGGTGTCCCCAGACATCCCCAGGACCTGCCACATCCCTGTCGTATCTGCTCCCCTCCACAACACCCTGCGCTTGCGGACGGCAGCCTCAGTGCTGAGCCGATTCCCTGCAGAGAGCCGTGCGGTGCAGACAAGGGGCCGGGGGCCGGGGGCCGGGGGCCGGGGGCCGGGGCCGGGGACCGGGGCTTTACATCCTTACATTATGAGTGGCATTAATTAATATTGATACGTGGGCAGTTACATCCAAGCAACTGACTAGATCTGGTCCATTCACAGACTTTTTATTAACTCGTAAAAGGACTGATAAAAGTGACGAGTCCCTTTGTAGCGCTGTGATACACTTCGCCCCCACGGGACAGCCACGCGAGCACCGCGGTGGCTCAGGCCGGCAGGAACGCATTAAACCTGTTTAATTCTGGGTTGAGTATCAGCAAGACGTGTGGCTACAGACCTGAAGCTACTATGGGCAGCTAAGTTATTTAGAAATATTATAGGCGGTCAGACAGGGCCAGGCCCTGCAAAGCAGTCAGTGCAAAAGACCGCTGCGGCTGGAGGCGCAGTCCTTGCAGGGCAGAGAAATGACGCCGCCGCGTCCTTCCCTCGGGATGGACCGCAGGGACCGGTACAGGCATCAGTCACCTTGGGCGGGAAAGTCCCTGATAGGTCCCCTAGGCTTGCTTCCCCATTCGATCCCCATTTAATCAGTGTGACCTAAGCGGTGATACTCGTAATCTTATTGGCTCACCGTAGTTTTGTCCCACCTCATTTTCACATTGTGATTTCCCATTGGATCAGTGTTACCTAAGTGACTGTACTTATAACCTTATTAGCTGATGATAGTTTTTCCCACCTTCGACCTGCCTCACTTCACATTTCACTCTAGAACACCCTGAGAAGCTGAGGTCCCCGGCCCACCCACTCAGGACCCCTTTTATCTCTCTGAGAAGCTTCTGTTCCCCCAGTAAACATTTTCTGCCCTGAACTTCTGTTGTTCCTTAGAAGTGGTCCTTCAGTTTTGGGAAGCACAGACTCGACCTATCAGACATCTAGCAGGTTGAGAGTTAATATCTCCCTTATGTTATTTGGATTATTTGGAGATCCTGTATCATCCTTATATCAGTATAGCTCCATTTACATGAAATATTAAAGAAAGAAAGAAAGAAAGAAAGATCTACAATAAGCAAACCCAGAAAGGAAATAGATTGTGGCTGCTCACAATTGCGTTTGGGGGGAAATGAGAGTGTAAATGCTAGTGTGTAAATTATACATATCTTTACACTCCACCTTTCCCCTAAACACTTTAGCATGCACCCTAAAGAATAAGGACATTTTCCTACAAGCGCACAGTTACCTACCTAGAAAAGTCAACAGTTCAATCAGGTCATCAAACATTCAGTTTACAGTCAAAGTTCTCCAATTGTCTCAGAAGTGACTTTTATAGCTTTGTTTTTAATCTAAGATCTGATTATTATTAGTAGATTGCATTATGCTCAGTCTCTTCGACTTCTTTTGATCAGAAAGGATTCACGTACTGCAGTGGCGCCTCGGTTTTCGGACTCCATTCACTCTGCGTCTGGGAACGCTGCCGCGGCCGCGTTTGTCACCCAACGTGGAGTTCGTGAACGGACACAAAATTCTGCCGGAGGCTTCTGTTCGCGAACCGGATTGTATTACTGTGTTTCGGTGGTTGTGGTGGTTGTTTGTGGTAGCAGTATTGATGCTTTTTGTGACACCGACTTTTTAAAAGAATTCAGCCCAATTTTCTTTTCTTTAAAAAAATGAATGTATCTTTCCACTGGCTGGTAGAGAAATGCAAATTAAAACAACACTGAGATTCCATCTCACCCCAGAAAGATTGGGGGCGGGGGGGACCCTCTACACTGGTGGTGGGAGCGTAGGCAGGTACAACCACCATGCGATGCCTCTGGAAACTAAAACCAGCTGGGCATGGCGGCCCACGCCCGTCACCCAGCACCTGGGAGGATTGCCACGAGTTCGAGGCCAGCCTGGACTACCCAGGGAGCTCAAGACCAGCCTGAGTTACAGAGTGAGACCCTGTCTCAAAAACCCCCAAAACTAAACCTAGAGATTCTATCTGACTCAGCTGTTCCCCATCTCAGTATCTTCCCAAAAGAGCTAAGGTCGTCACCCTTAGGACAAAGGGAGAGGAATTGGGTTCCACAGCGGAGATGGGTTTTATTGGGGTGTTTTACTGGATGTCCCCTAAGAGGACCCCCTGGAGGGGACACCTGAGCGGTGCCATTCTTCCAGGCTGGGGGTTTTATGAGGTTGGCGGGAAGAGACCCGGCTGTGCTCTGAAGTTTGTGATCTCTGGACCGTGGTGCCTGTGTGTGGTTTGTTTTCTCTGTGGCTGCCGGGGCCAGGGTTTTACACGGGCACGTAAATCCTGCAGCTCGGACTCGTCGTCACCACGCGGTCAGGAGAGTGGTCCTCGGGTTCCCTGGGTCTCGTGACAATGCCGCGTGCACAGGCGCGTTTACGGCCACACGCCTCCTGGCAGCTGCGCCTCGGGAGCCGCCTGTGTATCCATCAACAGATGAATGGATAAAGAGGATGTGATTAGAGCCGGACATGAGGGCGCACGCCTGTAATCCCAGCAGTCAGGAGGCTGAGGCAGGAGGATCACTGCGAGTTCGAGACCAGCCTGGGCTACAAAGTGAGCTCAAATCCAGCCTGAACTACATAGCGAGACCCTGTCTCAAAAAGACAAGAGAGAGAGAGAGCATGATTTTTACATACAATGGAGCACGGGGATGCATCTTGAGATTATTATGTTAAGTGAAATAAATTAAACAGGCAAGCTTGACTATCACACAATTTCTCTTATGAGGAACCCAAAATATGAATAAAGAGCAAAGTAAAAGATAATAAGAAGAAGGAAAATAGCTCTTTCTCAAATGGGAAAGAGACCAAGAGATGGAAGGGGTGGGAGGAGGGAAAGGGGAGGAAAAAATAAATTTTGTTCTTGTGTGTTTGCAGTATACTGTCAGTAACACCCTTTTAGGGCATTTGGGCATCATAATACACAGTGCGATCACTCTGGAGCACTTTTTGCCTTCTGCTTTACCTTCCGATTCCCTTCCCATCTCTAAAACGTCTACCTTTTTGTTTCTACTTCCGTCACGATTTTATTCACTTGTATTTTAGGTTTCTCATATAAGAAAAACTGTGCAATACTTATCTTTCTGTCTGACTTTTTTTTTTTTTTTTTTTTGGCAGCACTGGGGATTGAACTCATAGCCTCATGCCTGTCAGACAGGCACTTAAGCCACTGAGCCAAACTCTCAGCCCTAGTTTTTTTGAGGCAGGGTCGCACTATGTAGCTCAGGCTGGCCTTGCGCTCGCGTTATAGCCCAAGCGTGCCTCGAACTCACAACACTCCACCTACCTCAGCCCCCTGAGTGCTAGGATTAAAGGCATGCGTCACCACGCCTGGCTTGGAAGTCATATTTTAAAAGCATGCCCCACCCCCTGGCTAAATTTTTTGCCGTATAGTGTTACCACAAATTGACATTTCTTGCTTGAATCAATTATTATGTGAGGCAAAATGTTTATTTTTTTTTTTTTCTGCTTGGTCATTTACTAGTTGGCACTTTGGTTTTTTAAAAAAGGCTATGTCAGGTATGGTGGTGCACACTTGTAATCCCAGTACCCAGGAGCTGAGGCAGGAGGATTGCTGTGAGTTTGAGGCCAGCCTGGGTTACATAGTGAGTTCAAGGCCAACCTGAGCTATATGGCAAGACTCACATAATGAGACCCTGTATCCAAATTAAAAAAAGGCTCCTTCTCTTTTATATCAGTATTGATTTGCAGGTTCTCCATTTATTATGGCCTTTATTAATCATCTTTATACTCAAATTGTCCCAGACTCGGCCACCAGGAGTCCCTTCAACCGGACTCCTATGTCTTTCACACAAGATCTGTCAGTCTTCCCTTCCACCCTGCCCACTGCGGCGCTGGGAATTGAACCAAGCGCTCTACCACTGAGCTGCATCCCCGGCCCTTTTTTATTTTGAGACAGAGCCTCCCTGTGTTGCTCAGGCTGGGCTCAAACCTGCAGCCCTGCCTCTCAGCCTTGCAGGTAGCTGGGATTCCAGAGGCGCAGCTCCTCGGCCAGCTCCTCATCAACCCCTGAGTGCTTCCTCTTTCCGGCCTACGGGAGCAACAAGACGTGGCCTGCTCACCTGGAGCCCGCCCTGCCCCGCACCTGCAGCAGCCCTCGGTTCAGGCAATGCCAGCACCTGCCAGCCGCATGCAGCGTTTCAGAGCCAAAAGCTGGAGCTGGATGCGGCGGACGTCGTGGGCTCTCGCGCTTTCCATCAGGAGACTCACACACAGAACGAGGGTTTTGTTTTGGTGCCGGGGATCGAGCTCACGACCTCACACTTACCAGGCAAGCGCTTGAGCCACTGAGCTAAATCCCTGCCCAGAGCGAGGCTTTTACTCTGATGCCAGAGCACGCAGGGGAAAGCCACGGGGACAGGAACCCCAGGCTGACCCAAACAACGGACAAAGCTTTTACAGCATCTGTGGGCTAGGCAGGGCCAGTCTCGACGTCACCACCTGGGGAGGTGGGCTGTCAGTTGGCACTGGTGCCCTTTATATATATATATATATATATGTGTGTGTGTGTGTGTGTGTGTGTGTGTGTGTGTGTGTCTATTTTGTTTTGTTTTATTTTATTTGTTTTTTGAGTCAGAGTCTCACTATGTAGCCCAGAACTCATGGCACTCCTCCTGCCTCAGCCTCCCGAGTTCTGGGATTACAGTGTGCACCACCACACCCGGCCCGCCTGTGCTCCTCTTTATCATGCCTCTTCATGTGATGCACACCTCATCTTTTTTTTAAATCGTTTTTACCATTAGGATGAACACGATGTCAGCACTGTCTTTAGTCCATTTTAGCTGCGTCCTTTGACAGGAGTCAGATGTTCCCCACGGAGACGGAGGCCGTACACTCTCTAAGCGCGTGGTCCCTGACTTTTCTCTGTGGTAATTACCAACCAACACTCCACGTGGCCAACCTCCTTCATGTGGTCCCGTGTACACTTAGTGTGTGGTTTTAGCCACGTCCCTGGCATCATGGCTAAAAGCTGTGTCTCCCTTTACATCATTTCTTCATTTCTGAGTCTTCCCAATTTCATGACACAGAATGTTGTCAAAAACATGCCCTTGGCATTCAGATCTTCCGTGTAAACAGAATTCTCTCATTCTCACGCTAGACAGTGTTCTGGCTTGTGTCCAGATGTCTCCCTAAAGCCTCAGGCGCTCCTAGGAGGGGTTTCGGGGTGGCTGGATCTAGCGGGGAGGGATGTAAGAGGTACAGGGAAGCAGACCAAGCTTCTTAGAGAAGCACGGGAAAACCTGTGGCGTGTAAGATATATTGTGCCCTGGTTGACGTGTTCTGAAATTTTGTTGTATTTTTTTCCCTTTTTCTTTTTGAAATAAAATGGATTTGAAAAAAAAGTAGAAAAAAAGATTTATCATGAAAAGGTCTTCAAGCATTCAAAACTAGCTTCTATACAAGAGAGGTCACATTGCTGACAAGGAGAGCTTGGTAGGCTGGGGATCTGGAGTGGTCTGATTCAGCCAAATTATAGTTCATTTCAATTATTTAAATGCCATGCTTTCCTTGACCAATATTCTAACTTCCTCACAAAATGCTCCTTGGGCTAGGAGCTGTGGCAGCCCCGAGGATTAAACACTGTGTTTGGCTTACAATTCTCTCAGTTCTTCAGCTCCAAGAGCAGGTATCTGCAAAATTCCTGGTATTTTTTAATAGCAGAGTCATAAAAAGCCCCTAGGTTTCAACTGACAACTTGAGCTCATAATTCTTTGCCACGCTCTGAGATAGTCTGCAATATTAGAAGCAGACCCTGGTGGTGGGGGTGGGGATTTAGCTCAGCAGCATAAGCGCCCCCCTGGCCAGCCCGAGATCGCGGGTTCGCCTTCCGCCAGGGGACGCAGCGCAGAGGCCCGAAGGGGAGCTGCACCGGGCCTCCGGCCGCCGTGCGCCTGGGTGGGCTGCTGCCCTCCGCTTCGGTCTCACCAGGCCCAGGCTCCCGGCCCCGCATCAGCTGGTTCCCGAAACAGCGTTCAGCACACGGCTCACAGGTAACTGGAGACGCGGGCAGGGGTCAAGAGGAGTCAGGCGGACAACACCGCGGCCAGCACCCAACCCGAGCAGGTGCCCCGGGCGCCGCAGCCTCTGAGCACCGGGCCGCTGTCTCCCGGGAGCGCCGGCGACACCCACAGCGCCCTGCCTGCCAACTCGGGCCACTGCCACCGACACCAGAAAGAAGGCTCCGCTGTCCTTGTTTCTCTGGGTCATTAGTTTCAAATTCAGAGTCCCAGGTGGGTGCATCTGATCGGCGCAGGCAAGGTCAAGGGCTGACATCCCGGCTGGCAGCGGCCCCGGGATACCGCTGTCTCATTTGCACTTCTCTCTGGGAGGCGAGGAATCCCCGAAGCTGGCGCGAGCTCAGACTCGGCGTGAAGTGAACCCGGTGGTGACCGCGCCATGGTGCCACGGGGAATAACACGCCCCCGCGCGGTCCCTCGGCCGGCGTTTTATTTAGTAGCGCGGCTCGGCGCCCGTGCCATGACAGGCGGGGCGGCGATCCTTCCCCGGGCCCTGCACAGTCAGGACCCGGTCAGAAGCGCAGTCGTTTCTGGTTTTGGTTTTGACAGCAGGAATCGAACTCAGGACCTTGCACTTGCCAAGCAGGCACTTACGCCGCTGAGCTGCATCCCCGGCGCAGCACGGTCATTATTACAACCTGTTAACCTGTGGGAATCAGTGAGGGGTTACACGGGGTAACAGAGCTCAGTGCCAGACAGGCGCTCACTTCCTCACCCAGCGCCCCGATCGGCGCCCACCGGCTGAAGGCGGCGCACGGCCCGCGCGGACACTGGGGTCCGTGGGCCGGGCAGCTGGGCCCCGGCCCCGAGGCCTCGCGAGGTTGCGGTCAGCGGCCGTGGGGAGGATCCAGTTAGCCACGGGCTGCTGGCGGCCTCGGCCCCTCCGCCCGCCTTCCTCGGGGACCCCCGCGGCCGCCCCGACGCCGTCCCGGGCACCAGCGCGGCTCACGCACACGCACACGCACAGCGGTTTGTTCCCCTGCGGTCGGGAGCCGCTGCCCCACACCCTGGCCTGGCGGGCGGAGGCCGAGGAAGCGCTGTCTTCACGGGAGCCCAAGGTCCTGGCTCAGCGCCCGCCCGCCACCTCCCGGAGGACCCCGCGGTGCCGACCCCCTGAGGACGGTCACCTCGGCGGGGGACGCAGTCCGAGCAACGGATGAACCGAGAGCTGCGGCATAGACCGCGGTGCCCTTCGCGCCCTGGCCTCTGAAATCATACTCCTGCCCCGCGGTGGGTCCCACAGGCCACGCGGGATGTGGGCACAGACACGGTTCGCGTGGGGCTGCAGACCATGGTCAGGCAGGGAGGCCACGGGCAGAGGCAGCAGCCGACTACGGGCTCACGGCTGGCTGGACTAGCGGGGGGGAGTGACCTGCGGCTGCAGACTCTGCCCTCTTACCCGGGGGCTTCTCGTGTCACAGTGAGCTGTGGCACAAGCAGAGCCCTTCCCCAGACTTCTCCCGACTAAGAGCATAAAGCCATGGAAATAAATGCTAGGTAAGAAAGAATGACTTTTGCCTGGCTTGTGGCATACACCCGTAATCCCAGTACTTGGGAGGCTGAGGCAGGAGGATCACTGCCAGTTTGAGGCCAGCCCGGGCTACATAGTGAGCTCAAGGCCGGCCTGAACTGCATCGTGAGACCCTGTCTCAAGAAGACAAAACAGAACCAAAAAATGACTTTTTTTTTGTACTAGGGATCAAACTCATGACCTCATGCTAGACAGGCAGGCGCTTGTGCCACTGAGCTAAATCTCCAGCCCCCCAAAAAGGACTTCTTACAAATCATGTTAGGGTAGAAAAGACATAATACAAATTTTAAAAAGCAATGTATTATCTATACAAGTATTTTTTAACACAATACAGGAGACAGATTGGGGAAAAACTATTTTGCCTCACATAAAGGGTCAATTTCCCCAATTCTTTCCCAAAACTATTTAAAAATCATTAAGAACAAGAAAAAAAAAGTTTTCAATTAAATGTGTCAATAACCCGCTAAAATGTGGGGTTTTTTTTGTTTGTTTTTTGTTTTTTGTTTGTCTTTGTGAGATAGGGTCTCACCGTGCAGCTCAGGCTGGCTTTGAGCTTATTTTGTAGTCCAGGCTGGCCTGGAACTCACAACAATCCTCCTGTCTCAGCTTCCTGAGTGCTGGAATTACAGGTGTGTGCCACCACGCCTGGCTAAAATGATTGTTTCAGACATTAATAGTGAAAGAATTCAGTTCGGTGTGGTGGTACATGCCTGTGAGCTCAGTACTCGAGGAGGCTGATGCAGGAGGATCACAAGTTTGAACCCAGCCTATGCAACTTAGCAAGTCCTTGTCTCAAAATAAAACATAAAAAATGTCTGAGGATACAGGTCAGTGTGAAGGCCCTGGCTTCCATCTCTAGTGCTGCAAAATAATAATTACCATAATGATAAAATAAAACAATAAACACAGAGAGAGTGAGAGGAGAGGGAAGAGTAAAGTATCAATGTTTAACAGCTTACAATTTGTTGGCCAATAAAAACGGCCAGAATGAAAAAAATGATTAAAATTTGGAACTGGGGATCGAACCCAAGCCCTTCACACTGTTACGTCCCCTCCCACCCCTTTCCATCAGGGCCTCACTACGGTGGTAAACGGCCCAGGCTGGGGTCCAGCTTGACTCAGCCTCCCGGAGCGCGGGGATGAGTGACCGTACAGGCCCGGCCTCTGTGCCCAACTCAAACGCATTTTAAAGCTGTAAGATGCCTCCATCATGGGAGCCATGAAACAAAGCTGCTTTGACTTGTAGAAATTCGCAAGTGTAAGGTACACTGTGAGACCCCAAACAGGTTTGGGCTGGGCATGGTGGCATACATCTGTAATCCCAGGCTAAGGAGGCTGAGGCAGGCAGACCACCCCAAATTTGAGGCCAGCCGATCCTACATAGTGAGTTGAAGGCCGGCCCAAAGTATATAGCAAGACACTGTCAACAAAACAAAACAAAGCCAAACGGGGCTGGGGATATAGCTCAGGGGCATAAGCACCTGGCAAGCTCAAGGTCCTGAGTTCAACTCCTGGTACAAAAAAACACTGTTTTGTTGTCAGTTTGCATAAGAACTCAAACCCTGAGGTTCCTTCCCCGACTCCACGTAGCCAGCTTCATACACAGCTTACATATTGGTGCTAGCGTGTACACACGCACACTTAACTGAGAAAGTGAATGCTGTCTTTAAATATTTCGATGGAGTTTACCAAGGAAGTACTGGATGACCGTCTCCACATGGTCAGCAAGGATTCTGACAAAACTGTCTTCATCCCTTCCAAATTACCCTAAGAGCCCAAACAAAGCTGGGGGCAAGGGCAACAAAGCATTGCTCCAGGCTCAGGGCTGCCACTTCGTGGTTTATCACATCAATACTTCTACGTTCTTAGCTATGAGACAGTGATGTTAGAAAATTTCTTGGACTAATATTTTAGCTTAGCCACTGTACCAGTCCAATTATTTAAATATAGCATAACCAAACCTGCATAGTTGTAATTTTTATAACAAGAAATATCAAGATGACAATTTTATCAAGTTTATTCAATCATTTTCCTTGTGTCCTATCTTTGTGTGTATGTGTATATGGCATAGCTTAAAATATTCAATATACAATGCAACATTACAATCTGGACAGCAGTATTCTTCTTGCATTATTGTCTTTCTTTGAA
Source organism: Dasyprocta punctata (assembly GCA_004363535.1). Classification (NCBI taxonomy): domain Eukaryota; kingdom Metazoa; phylum Chordata; class Mammalia; order Rodentia; family Dasyproctidae; genus Dasyprocta; species Dasyprocta punctata. The sequence goes on along the minus strand of RJWM01001852.1, from coordinate 71,112 downwards.
CACTACACCTGTCATGCTGACCATTCCTTTTTTTTTTTTTTTGTCTTTTTTGAGAGGGTCTCACCATGCTGTTCAGGCTGGCCTTGGGCTCACTTTGTAGCCCAGGCTGGTCTTGAACTCCCAACAATCCTCCTGCCTCAGCCTCCTGAGTGATGGAACTACAGCAGTGCACCACCACACCCTTTCTTGCTACGGGTGATATAATTTCAATAAAATGTCTCCCCAGTGAATGTAACGATGTTGATGGTGGACATCCTGGTTGGTATTTCACTATCCTGCAGTTTTGAATTATCTGGTCTGTTAGGTCTAATCTAAATTGTAAATGACTTTTTGAATCCCCTTGTTTTGAATAAATAACAAACGCATTCCATATTGTTTGGTCCAGAAAGTGCACACATATTTTATAATCATATTTTTTTTTTTTTTTTTTTTTTTGCGGCACTGGGGATTGAACTCACAACCTTGCGCTTGCCAGGGCAGGCACTTAAGCTGCTGAGCCAAACTCCCCAGCCCTGGTTTTTTGAGGCAGGGTCGCACTACGTAGCTCAGGCCGGCCTTGTGCTCGCGTTGTAGCCCAAGCTGGCCTCGAACTCACAATGCTCCTCCTACCTCAGCCTCCCGAGTGCTGGGATTAAAGGCATGCGCCACCACTCCCAGCCCATTATGCCAAAAATTAAAAAAATCCGGTTTTTTTTTTTTTTTTTGCGGCACCGGGGATTGAACTCACAGCCTCGTGCCTGCCAGGGCAGGCACTTAAGCCACTGAGCCAAACTCCCCAGCCCTGGTTTTTTGAGGCAGGGTCGCACTACGTAGCTCAGGCCGGCCTTGAGCTCGCGTTGTAGCCCAAGCCGGCCTCGAACTCACAACGCTCCACCTACCTCAGTCTCCTGAGTGCTGGGATTAAAGGCGTGCGCCACCACACCCGGCTGCATATTCTTTTCCTCGCTGCTTGATTACAGGATAGCTTTTAGTGTTGGTCAGCTCTGTCAACACCACCCATAGAATTATAATCACTGACCACTACTCGAGTTTCTGAAGTTTCTTCTTTCAAGTTCTACCATTTCTGCATTACAAACAGTTGACAATAAGGAGACACCTTTTTTCTTCCATTGCACAACCCACACTTTTCCTCTCTGATCTGCTAAGATTTCTCCCTTTTTCAGTTTTTTTTCAGCTCTTTTGCTGCCTGTTCAGTCTGTGTCCCACACGTGCCCGTTTCCCACTGTAAAGGCGTATTACTGAGTTCTGGAGCAGTATAAAAATTATCCCTCATGTACTTACAATGTATAGATCATAACACAAGATGATGTTATTTCTCACAAATAAAATAAACACAACCAAAACATTAGATTTCACTAGAAACAAACATCAAAGGTGAATCAACATTCTAAATTTAAAAGTATGGAAAAATTAGTCCACATAAAACGAGCAGATGTACGCGCAAGCAGGAATCGACTGAAGTGACTTCTGTGCAAAAACAGACGTCTGTCTGAGTTTACGCTTGGGGTAAACTGTTAAGTGGCTAAAAGGATATTTCAAAGTTAAACCAAATTTATGAACTCCTGCATTTGTCTTCAAAGACCACTCATATTATAACCATGCGATTTTCAAAGGTCAGGTCTCCTTGGAAAGAACATGGAAGCTGAGCAGGGGTGTTAGGGTCTGTGTCCGATGCCCCCCAAAGCCTCATGCACTCAGACAGGGCTTCTCAGAGCTGGCGGGACCTAGGGTGTGTGGCGCTGGGACCAAGAGGGTGAGGCAGTAAATGAAATGCACTGACTGCAGTCAGCACAGTCACGGTGCGGCTGCCGGGATTTACTGGAGACAAAGCCCCCAGAGGCCGTGGCCTGGCGGGATACACAGGGACAGAGAGAAGGCTCGCTGGCCGGCCGCTGCGGCTTCCCGTCTCCTGCCTGCCCCGCCGCGGACTGCGCCCTTCACCACGCCTTCCTGCCACGCCGCCTCGCCTTTCGGGTCAGCCCACGATGCATCTGAAACCTCTACAAACTGAAATGAAATAAATCTTTCCTCTATCCTGTGGGTGTTGGGTACTTTGTTTGAGAAACAAGTAACTAAGACAAGGGGTGACAGCTCAGCGGTAGTGTTCACCTAGCAAGGGCAAAGCCTGACGCTCCATCCCCAATCACCAAGGACAAGGCAAGCGACCTCCTACGCAGGAATCCTTCTTCCTTCCAACAAACAAACTTCTTCAAATGATAAATCAATTCAGAGACTGTAAGCCATGCAAGGAAGTCTTTTATTACACGTAGGTTTTTATAATAATTTCTTCAATCTCTCCGTACGCAGGCAAAAGCAAGCATGCTGTTGAACATACTGAAGGCTGCAAACTTAACACTGCCTGCAGAAGGGAAAACTGTCCCCACAGCGTGCTTAGCCTGGAGGCCAATGCATCTGCCGGCCGCCGAGAACGTGGAGGTGAACGTGGTAGACGGACTGTCCCCCGTCTGCACCTTCATTGACCACCATCCGGTAACCTCTGCTCAGGCCCAGGTCGGCAGCACATTTCTTGCCAACGATCATTAAATGTCCAAGAAGCTGGAAAAGAAAAACAGTTTCTTAAGCACTGACAATTTGCAACTTCTTGCTGTTAAATAACAAACGGTCAATTTGAAGTATCAAAGGAAAAAACTGACAAAGTTGAAAGACTGCTTTGGGTAAGCATTTAGAAATTCTGTTAACTCCAATGATTTACAATTACAATCTCATTAGAATTAAGTGTTCAACCCATTACTAGCTTCTCCTTTGATCACTTTCCTTTTTTTTTTTTCTTTTTGAGACAGGATCTATGTAGTGCAGGCTGACCTTGAATCCCAGCAATCCTCCTGCCTCAGCCTCCCAAGTACCAGGATTACAGATGTGTACCACCACAGCTACTATGACCAGCTTTACTCTCTTTCTTGAGAGAGGGCCTCACTACATTTTAAAGGCTGGCCTTGAACTTGCTGCTTGTAGCCCAACCTGGCTTCCACCTCACAAGCCCCCTGCCTCTGTGCTGGGATTACAGGTGTGTGCTACCACGCCCCACTAACGTTATTAATTTCAGTGAGTGAATTAAGTACAAGATCTGCTCCATTAAAAACTATTTTAGCTGAATATGGTGGCATATGCCTGTAATCCTAGCAACTGGGAGCCTGAGGCAGAGGACCACAAGTTCAAGGCAGCTTGGGCAATTTAGCAACTGTCTCAAATCTAAAAAGAGGGCTAGAGCCGGGAGTTTGGCTCAGCGGCTTAAGCGCCTGCCCTGGCAGGCGCGAGGTTCTGAGTTCAATCCCCGGTGCCGCAAAAAAAAAAAAAAAAAAAAAAAAAAAAAAAAAAAAAAAAAAAAAAAAAAAAAAAAAACAATAAAAAGAGGGCTAGAGATACAGCTAAGCAGTAGAGAGCACCTGGGTTTGATCCCCAATACCGCTAAATAAATAAATAATTTAAATGTTAAAAGGTCTGGGGATACAGCTTAGCATTAGGCCCTTGGGTGGTATAGCTGAGGGCCTGGATTCATTCCGCAGTACCTCGTGTACACGCGTTCGCGTACACACACACACACACATACAGCGTTGGGCAAGGAAATGCGTTCAGAACAGTCTAACCAGGATGGGTACACTGAAAAATGCTCAAGTTGGATGGTAAATATCTGAGGAGTTTGTATATTTATCCTCCTTTCTCTGTATGTTTAATAATGAAAAATTACAGAAACAAAATCCTTTCCTTTCTCACTGATTTGAGGACTGTCACACTGACATTCTGCATACGTTAAAGTCTGTTTCTGAACTCTATTTTGCTCTAAAGTCGCACTATCCTGAAGCTGCTACTACTGTTTACCTCTGCAGCTGTAAAATGAGACTGCCAGGGTAAATCTCTACCTTGTTTTTTTTTTTTTTTGTGGCACTAGGGTTTGAACTCACAACCTTGTGCCTGCCAGGCAGGCGTTTAAGCTGCTGACCCAAACTCCCAGCCCTAGTTTTTTGAGGCAGGGTCGCACTGGGTAGCTCAGACTGGCCTTGTGCTTGCGTTGTAGCCCAAGCGTGCCTCGAACTCACAACGCTCCTCCTACCTCAGCCTCCCGAGTGCTGGGATTAAAGGCATGCACCACCACACCTAGCTTCTAGCTGACTTGAAATCTTATTCCCTGACTTTCTCTACTTAATACTGGTATTTTAATAAAATATAAAGAGCCGGGCATGGTGGTGCACGCCTTTAATCCCAGCACTCGGGAGGCTGAGGTAGGAGGAGCATTGTGAGTTTGAGGCCCGCTTGGGCTACAATGCGAGCGCAAGGCTGACCTGAGCTACATAGTGTGACCCTGCCTCAAAAAACTAGGGCCAGGAGTTTGGCTCAGTGGCGTAAGCACCTGTCTAGCAGGCGTGAAGCTGTGAGTTCGATCCCTGGTTCCACACACACACACAAAAAAATATATATATAATATATATATAAAGACTTCAGTACCAATAAATTAATTCATAATGAAAACTCAAGATTACCATAGAACAGATTAGAGAACAAATGTTTAGTGCATTTATCAGCCTTCTAAATACTTGATCTTTAAAGCTGAGATTATTTGCTTCTATGTAAGATTTGGGGCTCATTCCAGCTTTAAAACTGTGTTTTCTAGCTGAGCATGGTGGTGCATCCTTGTAATCCCAGCACTCAGGAGGCTGAGGCAGAAGGATCACTGCAAGTTCCAGGCCAGCCTGGGCTACAAATTGAATTCAAGGCCAGTCTGAACTGCATAGTGAGACCCTGTCTCAAAAAGACGAAAAACAAAAAACAAACAAACAAAATAACTTTTCTGGCTTACAAAACAACATAAAGTTATAGCCAAAATTCTTTTCATTTATGTATAAGTCAGCATTCCGCAATTCAATTCCAGGCGATATTTCCATAAAGTTCAATAAAAAACAAAGTAACGAAGATTAAATCAGCCTGAAAAACTCAGGCACTAACTATGGTTTCCTCTGCAAAACCAGGTGCTCTACAGAAGGTCTGAAAACCCTGATCGAGGTAAACAGATACCAGAAATCCTCATAGAAAGAACAATATACTTACAGATAAGAGTGAAAAATTATATATGTATTCCATTTTTTTTTGGAGTTAGGGTCTTGCTTGCTCTGTATTCAGGCTTGCCCGTAGCTCCCTGCATAGCCCAGGGTAGTCTTGAACTTACCATCCGCCTGCTTCAGCCTCCCAAGTGCTGGGATTACAGGCACACACCACCAGGGCTGGCTAAAATTTACATATACATTTTTGGATTTAAAAAAAACTTTCAATGAGATATAATTTTGCCTTCTTAAAGAGGTTACTTAATATAATTCATTTTATGGCCTGGCGTGGAGGTACATGCCTGTAGCCTCAGGTAGTCAGGAAGCTAGGAAGGAAGCTCATAGCTCAAGGCCAGCCTGGGTAACTTAGTGAGACCTTGCCTCAAAATGAAATAAAAAAATGGCTGAGGATATAGTTCAGAGCTCTCTGGGTTTAATCCCGTTTAATCCCCAGTCCCACCCCACCCCCACAACATTTTCTTGACAATTTAGGATTCAACTATAAAAATTAGAAATTAATCACAGTATCATGTAATCCCATCCAATAGGATCTGAGATGTTAAAACCTACCTGACCAGTGACTGCAGGAATGTTGTGCTTCTCCAGCCGCACTTTCATTTCACAGGCCTCCTAGTTCTTTCTGCAGAGCTAAGTAACTGGCTCTGACTACCCCTCTTTCTGGGCTGCTGCCCCTAATCCAGGTCAGCAAGCTTTGTCTGCAGGGGCCCGGACAGTAAATATTACTGGTTTGCGGGCCGCAGTGCTATCTAACAAAACCACCGCAGCGCAGAAACAGCCATGGGCAATAAATCAAGAGTATTGTGCTCCAATAAAACTTTAAACAAACAGGCGGCCAGCCAGATTTGGCCTACAAGTCAGATTCCCAGCCCCAGCTGAATCTGCAAATTTAGCGACCAAACTTTTAGACACACAAGGCATGTGTATTTGAACTGAGATTGAAGAGGTTCACCAATTTTATTTTATCTATTTTAGGTAGACATGAATTATTTTACTTGGACTTTCGTATGACTTTCTTTTCAGTATATGCCCTTGATGTTTTTACGCAAACTATCCTTTAGTCTTTTCATCCCTAGAATTTCAGTCATAAATATGCCCTATTTACATATTTTTTTTCCCCTCATTTCAATCACACAGCACACCAATTCTTAGTCTCAGGACATGCCATTAAAATGCATTCTTTTTTTTTTTTTTAATCTTTTTAAGACAGGATCACGCTATGCAGTTCAGTCTGGCCTTCAACTCACTTTGTAGCCCAGGTTGGACTCGAACTCACAGCAATCCTCCTGCTTCAGGGTCCCGAGTGCTGGGATTATAAATATGATTGAATTCACAACTTTGAGCCTGCCAGGCAGGTGCTTACACCACTGAGCAAAATCCCCGGGCCTATTTTTTGAGACAGGGTCTCACTATGCAGTTTAGACTGGCCTTGAACTCACTTTGTAGCCTAGGCTGGTCTTGAATTCACAATGATCCTCCTGCCTCAGCCTCTTGCGTGCTGGGATTAAAGGTGTGTGCCACCACGCTCGGTTTGCCTATCATTTTTGAATACATCTATTTTATCAAAATCGAACTATACTATGAATTACCCTAATGGTCGTTCAGCTTTTCCTTAGGAAGGTCCTTAGGAAGAAGGAAACGTGATATCACAAAATTTAATTTCCCAATTTAAAAAGCAATAAATAAACCATGTTAGAAGTTTACTTACACTTTCATCATCATCTTCTGCTACAGAGATCTGGGCAATATGTTTCTTAGGAATCACCAGAAAATGTGTTGGTGCCTGAGGGGAAATGTCATGGAAAGCAAGACACTACGGAAAAGAAAAAATGAAATCAAAGTTTTAGTTTTCAGCCAGAACAAGTAAGTACGACCACACAGCACCAACCACACAGCAGGCACTGGATGAGATGCTAAGGAAACACAAGCGTACAAAACACAGCTGGGTCACAGCCTTCTCGTGGACTGCGGGAGTCTCCGAGAAAGACTGGCTTTAAATAAACAGATGTGACTGCTGAAAGTCATGCACGTTACAAGAAAAGGGTGAAACGGAGGAAGGTCACGCAAGAACCTGACTTAGGCTGGTCGGGGACAACCGTGATCCAATGCACGGTAGGAGTCAGCCCTGACGACCTGGCCAGCCTGATCCATCTCAGATCTCACGCGATTCTTCACACTGGATGGACACACACACAGCGAGTCACAGCTGTCCACTCTCAGGGCTCTGTCGGCTGCTCTCCCCTCTACCAAACCGGTCCCCTCGCCTTCAATTCCGAAACGCTATTCAGCCCTCAACTTGAAATGCTACTAATTCTTCCCTTCCCAGCACAGATATGATTCCTGAAGAAACGTGATTCCCTTTCCCCAGGTCCGAGTCCTGACTGTGCAATTTCCAGGGTGTTTTTTCCTTTACAGGTAGCGACTGGCTTTGCAAGCACGTACGAGGTATTTGGTATCTGATGCAGACTTATTCCCCCACTTTCCTCAGCTAGTGTAGACAGCTCCTTCCCTCTGTAGACAGCTGGCACACCGAGATCCCCGGAGGTGTGCTCCCCGGGGCCAACGCCCCTGCTCAGCAGAAACCAGCCGCACGCACTTCTCCCGGCAGCGCCAACAAAGCGCTGCGTCATTTACACAGCTTCCGGCCCGTTCTCCTGGGGTCCAGAGATCATTAGTCCATCGGTCATTTATACAATGCAACGGTAAAACTTCCAAAAAAAAATTGGCGTTTTCTAAAACGAACTTTGCTCCTACCTCGTGACCAATACAGAAACGTTAAGTGACATTCGGCCCGGGGGACCCGCCTTAGGGAAGGCGCTGACCCTTACACCCGTCTCCCGCAGCCCGCCGTCTCAGCAGCCGCCCAGCACGCGCCGTCCGCCGTCCGCCCCCCGCCGCAGCCGCCCCGCCCGCACGTGCACCCGGCGCTCACCGGCGCGCAGGGCTGAGGGGTGGCGGCCGGGGTCTCCCGGCCCGCGCCGAGGGCGGCGAGGTCGCGGCAGGGGCCGGGGCGGGCGGCCCCGCGAGGCCGCGCGGCTGATAAGGCGTAACCGGAGCCCCGGCACGCGCCGCCGCCCGCCGCCGGGCCGCGAGAGGCCACGCGGGCGCTCCCAGGCGGCCGCCCTGACCCGACCCGCCCCGCACGGCCCCTGGGGACCCGCGACCCCAGCCCCCGCCCCGGCCCTGCCCTCCCGGCCCCCGGGGACCCCGGCCCGGCCCACCCAGCCCTCCGGAGACCCGCGACCCCAGCCCCCGGCCCGGCCCGCCGAGGCGCGGCCCTGCCCACCCGGTCATCCTCGAAGATGATCTTGGCGGGGATTTCCTTGCGGATGATCTTGCCGAAGATCGTGTCGCCGCCAGGCCGGGCGACCTGAGCCTTGGCGATCTCGTCTGCCATCGCGGCCTTCGTCAGGCGCGCGCGCGGCCGCGAGGCAGCCCGGGACGGGGACGAGGACGAGGGCGCGGCGGGCGGGCGGGCGGGCCGGCGGGCGGCGGGCGGCGCTCTGCGCGTGCGCACTGGGCCCCGCGCGGGCGACCCCCTCCCATCGGCCCCACCGGGCGTGCGCTGCGGTGCGCGCTCCTCTCGCCTGGGGGCGCTCGCGGACAGGCTGAGCGCCGCGCTGCAGAGGCTGCTGGTGGAGGCGTCCGCTGCTGTGCTGCTCGGCCCGGGCCCACCGCGCGGGCCCCTCCGCCCTGACTGAGGCGTACGCGCCTGAGCAGTTCCCGTGAGCTCCGTGACACCAGTGCCCTGGCGTCTCCGGTCCCGACCCTAGCGTTTGCAAACTCCCCGAACTGTCCTCAGCAGTCGTCGACACCATGCGAGACGTCCCACCGTGAGCCAACGCTTCCTGCATCCCACACTCCCATCTCTTTACTCCTAGAAAATTTTAATTTTTAAATTATTATTTCGAAACCGGCCCTAGTGGTGCACGCCTGAGGCTGAGGCAGGAGGATCGCTGTCAGTTTGAGGCCAGCCTGGGCCCTATAGTGAGTTTGAGGCCAGACCAAACTGCAAAGAGAGACCTTGTCTCAAAAAATATATATTTATTATTATTATTGCGTTGCTGGGGATTGAACCCACTTTGAACTGAGCTTCATACATCCCCAACCCCTACCCCACTCTCTTTGTGAGGCTGTCTCACGGAGTTGCCAGGGTGACCTCAAATTTGCAATCCTCCTGCTTTAGCTTCCTATTTAGCTGAGATTGTAAGCCTGCAGCACTACACTAGAATCTTTGCTTTTTTAAAAAATATTTTTGGGTTTTTGAGACAGGGTCACTATGTAGTTCAGGGTGGCCTGGAACTCACTGTGTAACCCAGGCGGACCTCCAACTCTGAGATCCTCCTGCCTCAGCCTCTCAAATGCTGGCATTAGAGGCGTGCACCACCACACCCTGCTTCTTTGCTCCTTTTAAAAAGCGTCGACTTCACGTTATGTCCACTCCCTCATCTATCATCTTGGAGTCCATTTCCTTTTCGCCATGGTCACTAAGGACTTCCACTTGAATCCTTAGCATCGTGGCCACTGTTGACCTGTCCTCCTTTCAGCAGTGGTTTCCACTCTGCTGCCTCTGGATGCTGCTCTCTCTTCCACAGCGAGCCTCCCGCGCGTTCCACACCCGTGTCTCAATGGGTTCTGCTTCTCCCGCTCGGTCCTCTTCTCTAGCTAACACTTCGTTTTCAAGCGTCTGTATTAAGAAACCTTAACTACACCTCCTGAGCTGCCCTATTAGGATTACACCTGACTCCTACGTCTTGGCAAAATTATTGATAGGGTTCCCTGTGGTCTCCAAAGTGTCCCATTTTTTTTCTTTTGCTATTAAAGACATGACTGACGCATTTGGTGAGATCTAAGAACAGTAATGCCTATGAGTGAGACATTAGGTTTGAAACCATGTTAATTTCCTTTCATAACCACAGCAAAAAAATCCCAATCAGTTGGTCCAGGATGGGGCCCACTAAGTGGTTTCAGGGGGCGCACTTGCTGCTGTCCCTTGAACCACTCATTAAGACCACTGATACCAACACAAGGGAATTTTTGTTTGTTTGTTTGTCTGTTTTTGTTACCAGGGGTTGAACTCATGACCTCTCGCTTGCCAGGCAAGCACTTAACACCACTGAGCTAAATTCTCAGCCCTGTTATTATTATTATTATTTTGAGACAGGGTCTTGCTATATAGTGCAGGCTGGCCTTGAACTCACTATGTAGCCCAGGCTGGCCTCAAACTTGTGGCAATCCTTCTGCCTCAGCCTCCCAAGTACTGGGATTACAAGTGTGCACCACCATGCCTGCCAAGGGAAAATTTTTGAAGGAAAGACCACTAATGTATTTAGAGGTATAGATGTATCATGTCTGCAGCTTACTCCCAAATGTTTCAGAAGTGGGACATCCCTGCAGACCAGTAAGGAGATAGGAAGGGATAAAGTCATTTTAGTAAAAAATATATACAATTTTTTTTTTTTTTTTTTTTTTTTTTTTGCGGCACTGGGGATTGAACTCATAGCCTCACGCCTGCCAGGGCAGGCGCTTAAGCCACTGAGCCAAACTCCCGGCCCGGGTTTTTTGAGGCAGGGTCGCACTATGTAGCTCAGGCCGGCCTTGTGCTCATGTTGTAGCCCAAGTGGGCCTCGAACTCACAACGCTCCTCCTACCTCAGCCTCCCGAGTGCTGGGATTAAAGGCGTGCGCCACCACGCCCGGCTAAAAATATATACAATTTCTATGCACTTTTCTTGCAACTTTCCTGTAAATCTGAAACTGTAAGAATAAATAAAAGTAAGTGTAAGGCTGGGGATTTAACTCACCAGCAAAGTGCCTGCCTGGCAAGCACAAGGTCGTGAGTTCGACTTCCAGTACTAACAAAAAAAAAAGTAACCGTGCTGTTTTTCTCAAAGCCACTCCAGAGGTTGAAGCAGGAGAATCTCCTGAGGCCAGGAGTTCAGGGCCAGGCCAAGCAACATAGCAAGATTCTGTTTTTAAAAAACTGTGTGTACTATTTTGGATAACAAGTAATAGGGTCAAATTTCACTAGGTCCAAAGACTGCACCATCTATAATGACTCGCGTACCTATTTGTAATTTACCTTTCGCCTTAATTCCAGATGTTCTAAGAGGTACACTACTGATCAGTACTGTTTACCAGGCACTGAAATTTAGTTTTACTCCCTCTGCAACCAGCCAAAACTTCCTCTTGCAGCTCTCTGTATCTGCTATACCAAGCCAAAACCTAGACATCACCCACAAATCATCTCTCTGTGCTTTCTCGATGTCCCGGACCTCCTTTCCCTTCCTCTCCCCCACACTCGAACCCAACCACTGCGTGTCTTGCCTAGAGTGCTCGAAGGGCCTCCCGGTTGGAGGCCTCCCTGCCTCCACTGTAGTCAGCGGGGCCACACAGCACCAATGGTCTTTGTGAAAGAGAACATGATATGTGCTGCCAACATTCCAAGGCGTGCCGTCACAGAATAAACTCTGGAGTCCTTACTTGGGCGCTTAGGGCCCAATGTGATCCGGCCTACAGCTGCTTTTCCAACCTCGTTTCCTTCCATCTCAACTTGATGCCTGGCCTCACTCAAGCTGGGTGTGGTAAGTGGAATAGGCCCCTGCCCTAATGCCTGAAGCCTTGAGTGTCACCCTACGTGGGAGAGGGGATTTTGAAGATGATATTAAATTAAGGATCTCGTACAATGGAGTACTACTCAGCCGTAAAGGAGGATAAACTGGAGACTTTTATAGGTAAATGGATGTCACTTGAGACCATGCTTATTAGTGAAATAAATAAGACATATGTGTAAACATCGTATTGTCTCAGAGAAGTTGAAAGAAACAACACATGTATATGTGTATGTATATGTATATAAAAATAGTTAAGATAAAATTAATTAAAGATCTCAAGGTAGGGAGGTTTTTTTGGGGGGGTCTTTTTGAGAGAGAGTTTCACTATGTGGTTCATCTGTCCTTGAACTCACTTTGTAGCCCAGGCTGACCTTGAAATCTCTGCAATCCTCCTGCCTCAGCCTCCTGAGTGCTGGGATTACGGGCGTGTGCCTCCACACCAGCCGAGAGAGTTCTTGATGGTCCAGGTGGGCAGTGTTGTGATCACTGTTTTAAGTGATAGAAGTGACAGAGACGTGATGGCTGAAGGGGTGTGAGACAGAGATTTAGAAATGCTCCACTGTGGGCTTTGACGATGGATGAGGCCACGAACAAGTAGCAATGTGGAAATCATAAGTCAGATTGGGTTCACTGAGCCAAAATCCAGGTGTCTGCAGGGCTGTGCTCCCGGAGCCGGTCCCTTGGCTTCTCTGGCTGCTAGAGACTGCCCATTGGCCTTGGTTCATTGCCTCTTCCTCTAGCAGGAGAGGAGCCAGCAGCAGAGAATATTCCAACCTCTCCCTGTCCCCGCTTCCTTCTTCCACTTGTAAGAACCCTTTCATAGGGCCCACCAGACAACCCAGATCATCTTCCCGCCTCAGGACCCTTGCTTTCACCGACCACACTGCAGAGCCACTTCTGCCGTCTAAGGCAGTGTAACTGGAGGGTCGGGGGATTGGCACAGGGTCTCTCACCGCACTGCCTAGCTCTGTGAACTTTCACAGTGGGCATGCTGCAGTTTTCTTGGACTTTGTTCTTGGAGACAGAGACACACCAGGATGTGTTCCCAGAGCAACCAGAGCGGTAAGCAGCCACCTCATTAGTGGAGCAGTTGGAGGAATCATACAAGGTGATCTAAGAGAAGAGTCCCAAGGCTGAACTGACGTTGGCACCACAGGCACAGTATTTCCCAATATCAGCAGATTTAGGACTATGGTGAACTGAATGCCAGACCTTAGTATCACAATCAATTTTTTAAAAATTGACCTATAATTCTAAAGTGAAAATAAGCAACAAAAACACTTCTTTATTGTCAGCATTCACAAAACACTACGACACGAGATCACCTAGTGTACTGTTTTCTGGGTAAAAGACAATGCCCAGTATGTAAGTGCTTCAGTTATGATAATTGTGTGGAGGCACAGGCCTGTCATCTCAGTACTCTGGGAAGCTAAGGCAGAAGGGTTGCTATTTAGCAATTTAGTGAGACTCTGTCTCAAAATTAAAGAAGTAAAAAAAAGGAGGCTGAGGACGTAGCTCAGTGCAGAGGTTGAGTTTAATCCCCAGGGTGAGGAGAAGACAAAAACAGAAACTCTTCTGCAAGTCTAATGCACCTTAATAATTATTTAAAAACCTTGCTGTACTTGTGATGATTTAAAATACAGTTAAAATTGCCAGACGTGGTCATATGCCTGTAATCTCAGCACTCAGGAGGCTGAGGCAGGAGCATCTCCTTGAGTTCCAAGCCAGCCTGGGTTAATTATATTGTGAGCTCAAGGCCAGCCTGAAATACAAAGAAGACTCTGTCTCGAAAAACAAACAGGACCAGGGATATAGCTCAGTGGCACAGTGCCTGCCTGGCAAGTGGGAGGTCCAGAGTTTAACTCCCAGTGCCAAAAAACCCAAACAAACACAAAAACCATATATAAAAAATGATGTAAGCCGGGCGTGGTGGCGCACGCCTTTAATCCCAGCACTCGGGAGGCTGAGGTAGGTGGAGCGTTGTGAGTTTGAGGCCGGCCTGGGCTACAACGCGAGCACAAGGCCGGCCTGAGCTGCATAGTGCGACCCTGCTTCAAAAAACCAGGGCCGGGAGTTTGGCTCAGCAGCTTAAGCGCCTGTCTGGCAGATGCGAGGCTGTGAGTTCAAGCCCCGGTGTGGCAAAAAAAAAAAAGATACAAGTCATGAAGAAAAAGAGGCTTAGAGACCTATTGGTCCAAATCTTCCGTTTTTAATAAAAATCAGTTTTACCTAAATTAACCTGAAAGGTGGGGTGGAGGAGGTGAGGGTGGTTGGGGGCTGGCCCGATGTTTGTAAGGCACTAAGTTAATAGTTAAATAAATATTTCACAATAGCTTACGAATATGATGCAGTTATTAACAATAGCTTATGAATATGATGCAGTCAGACATTTTTACTCCATCAAAAGAATGGGCCAAGCAGGCAGGATATTTAGGGGGGTGAGAATAGTCTTGGAGATGAGGCACAGTAGATTTGTATCTGAGACCTCTATTTACTAGACATGTGAATTTAAGAAAGTGACTTCAGGGGAATAAATGAGGAATGTACAAATCATAAGTTTTATAAGCGTTCCAATTAATGTCCGTTGTAGTTGTTAGTGCTTGGGTCATATTTGTGCTCATTTCCAAGGATTGAGTCACAACGAGGAACAGTTAAAATACAAGTTTGTTAACAGACGACCATAACTCCTAAACAGGAGGCAATCAGATGCACAGTATGTGCCAAAGCAATTCATTCAACATCAACCCCATGTGTGAACCAGAAACTCTGAAGGCCGGAAGTGACTCTGCCCCTAGAAAATATGGCTTCCACGCTATTTCCGTTCTCCTCTGGCCCATAATTGAGCCTCAAGGCTTCTCGCGGTTTTTCAGTTGCTATCTGCTCAGCAAAGTCCCTCCCGCGGCTGTTGAAGGAAGGCGGGGCTACGGAGGAGATGCTGCTTGGTGATTGGTTGCGCAACGTGAGGAATGTGGCTACGGTCCGTGCCGGGATGTGATTGGTTGTCGAGAGGCGGGGCGATTCCACCGGTGGAGAGGTGGCCGTCACCACAGAGAGAGCCATGGGTCAGGCGGCCAAGGTGACAAGGCCTGGGCAGCGGGTGGGCGCGGTGCCCAGGGGGAGGACTAGCCCGTGGGCGCGGGGAAGGCGAGTGGAGTGTGCGGGCTGGGCCTCAGCACCCTTCGCGACCCTAGGGGCCTTCGGGTGTGCGCAGGCGCGAGGGAGGCCGGCGCCTGGGGTCCCGCTGCTGGGGGGCGACTGCGCTCTGCTCTGCGCGTTTTGGCTCCGCCCGGCTGTTCGCCACAGGGACCTTGTCACATCCCTGGGAAGTAAGGGAGTTGCCAAATGCAGTCCCGCCGGGTGTGGTGGCGCACATCAGTAATCCCAGCTCTTTGGGAGGCTGAGGCAGGAGGATTGCGAGTTCGAGTCCTGCTCAGGCAATCAAGTAAAATAAAAAGGGTTTTGTGGGTATAGCTCAGTGATAGCGCACCCATGGGTGGCATCTCTTCGTTGAGACTTGTAGCTGTCCCTGGCGAAGTGGGCACAGAGAGGGTGAGGTGGCCTGCTGCGATACCACTTGGAAAAGCAGTGCTATGGATGGTCAAAAATAGGAAACCACGCAGTCCCCCGGAACTTGGTGCAAGTCACAGCAGCCATGGAAGCCGAAGTGTGTGCTAAGCCAGGCGCCTGGCGATGCCTGTGATCGCAGCACTTTGAGAGACTGAAGCAGGGAGACCGCAAATTCAACCCCAGTCTGGGCAGTTTGGCAACTTAATGTGACCCTGACCCAGAAAATTAAAAAAGGGCTACGGATGTAGCTCAGTCAAAGGCCCTGGGGTTTAATCTCTAGTATTTGGGGGGGAAAGTTTAGAAAGTATTGAGTGCCCCATGTAGTTTTTAATATAGTTAACAGGCAACATTTAACCTATGTGTACTATTATACTCTCATCATATGGAATGCAACAATAAACTGTCTTTACTTTGATAAACTGGTCTAGCTGGTGGGGAGATTTCACTTATTGATTTATTTGTTTTTATTTATTTATTTATTTATTTATTTATTTATTTTTTGCGGCACCGGGGATTGAACTCACAACCTCGCGCCTTCCAGGGCAGGCGCTTAAGGCACTGAGCCAAACTCCCAGCCCTTATTTGTTTGTTTTTTGAGACAGGGTTTTACTATGTAGTTCAGAATGGCTTTGAAGTCTTTATGTAGCACAGACTGGCCTCAAACTCTGAAGCTATCCTCCTGCCTCAGCCTCCTGAACGCTGGGATTATAGGCATGCACCACCATGCCCAGTGTGATTTTAAAGTTATTATAATTGAAATAAACTCTTAAAATTGAAAATAAGGTTTCTTTTGTGGAGCTACATCTAGGATTTAACCAATCTGGAGGGTTACAAAAAGAGATCACAGGCGCCGGGATATAGTTCAGTGGCAGAGCACCTGCCTGGCAAGTGTGAGGTCCTGAGTTCAATTCCCAGTACCAAAAAAAAAAAAAAAAAAAAAGTCACAGCCACACACAGAGCTGCAGGAAGATTGCTTGAGCCAAGGAGTTCAAGGCTGGCTTTGGGAACAAAACAAGACCCTGTCTCAAAAATAAAAGAAAACACATACAAAAAAAAAAAAATTGCAAGAAATGTAAGCTGAAGTTTGTCATTTATAATAATAAATAGTAGAGCGCACCTGAGCTACCAGCATCCAGTAGAGGGAACATTCATTCGTCTCAGCAGAAGGCGCACAGAAACCCCAGCTTTGGCAGAAGTGAAGCTGGGACAGTAGAAACCTGGGGGTTTCCACCATCCTCCTGCCTCGGCCTCCCAAGTGCTAGGATTATACATGTGCACCGCCATACCTGGCTCCTTGCTGGTTTTTGTACTAATGGAGTTGCATTTCTTTTTCTTTTTTTCTTTTTTCTGTGCTGGGGGTTGAACCCAGGGCCATGTACCCATTAAGTGTATGCTATGCTGTGCTACCTTTAAAATCCACATTTCTACCAATAACCTTTTCAAGGCACTCTAAACTCTTACTATCAAGGATTTCAGAATTCTTCCTTCTTAGCCACATGGTTCAATTCCAGAACCATTTCCACTTTGTTAAATACTTGTTAGAGCAGCACCCTATTTCTCAGTACCAAACGCTGTATTTCCTATGACTTTTAAAGTACAAGTTGAACATTCCTAGTTCAGATATCTGAAATCTGAAATGTTCTGAAGTTTAAAAGTTTTTGAGTACCAACCTGATGCTAAAAGAGCTTCAGATTTGGGATGTTCAACTAATAAAGCCCATGCAAGTATTAAAAAAATGAATAATTAAACTGAAAAAAAGAAAACAAAAACAAACTGTGAAATCTGAAACACTTCTGGCCCCAACCACTCTGGCTAAGGAATGCCCAACCTGCCAAAAACCGAGTAGCTCAGAACCACAGAAGTGGACCTCGTGTGAGTCCTAGCAGGTAAGCGTGCAGACCGGACGTCATCAGGGCCACCGTCCCTCTCAGCTCCGTCATTTCCCCGGTTTCCCATGATGGCACCAGGCCTCCGTGCGCCTTGGCTCGCTGCCGTGAGATTCCAGTCTGCGTTTGCTTTCCCGAAGCCTCTGCTGACCCCGAGTGCACTCAGTGTCAGGTACCTGGGAGCGAGGGAGGGAGGGTGGCAGAGCGACCCTAGACAGTTTCCAGGCTGGAGGATGTGCTAACCATTGCAGAGACATCCCCACATCTCCCTATGGAGAGCAGGGCGTCTAAGGATAACCTGCAGCTTTCTGGTGGGAGCAAGCGAACATCCTCCAGGAGCCAACACTGAGCAGGCAGGCTGGGGATGTACCGCAGTGCCCAGGCCCAGGGTCTGATCCCTAGCACCTTAAATAAAAAAATAAAATAGAGACCCAAGCCCAGCACTCAGGAGGCTAAGGCAGAAGGAGTTCAAGGCCAGCCTGGGCTACATAATGAGTTCAAGGCCAGTCCAAACTACATGTAAGACCCTGTCTCAAAAAAAATAGATAAATAATAAATAATAATAAAAAAAATACAGACCCAAGGACAGGCCATATTGGGAGAACAATTAGTAGCTTTTTGGATTTGAAAGTGAGAAATAGCCTCAGCCTATCACTAATGCATGTTGAAAATTTTGCCAAATGCCAGGCTGTTTCCTCTCTTTTTTTCTCAGACTCAGAATATTCCGAGTTTTTTGTTTTGTTTGTCTTTTTGAGACAAGGTTTCACTATGTAGTTCAGAAGTTTGTAGCCCAGGCTGGCTTTGATCTCACGGTGATCCTCCTGCCTCAGCCTCCCAAGTGCTGGGAGTACAGATGTGTGCCACCATGCCCGGCCCAGGATATTCCTAAATCTGAGCATTCCAGTCCTCTTCTGAGAAATTGCAATTAAACATGGATTAATTCTCTGAAGCATCTTCTTTCTGGGCTCTGTTAAATAAGTTCACAGCTGGGAGCCGTGGTACACACCTGTGACCCTAGCACTCTGGCAGACTGAGCAGAGGTCCACAAGTTGGAGCCTGTCTGGGTAATGTAGCCAGATCTTGCCTCAAAATAAAAAGTAAAAAGTGCCATGGAGGTAGCACTGTGGTAGATGGCACTTGGATTCAATCCCCAGTACGGGAAAACTGGGAAAAGGAGCGGAGGGGATGAGATAATTCATTGTTTATGATTTCAGCACACTGGGAGGCTGAGGCAGGAGGATCACAAGTTCAAGACCAACCCAGGGCAGTTTAGTGGTTTAGTAAGACCTCATGGCAAAATAAAAAATGAAAAGGGGCTGGAGATAAAGCTTAGTGCAAAGGCCCTGAGTTCATTGCCTAGTACCACTAAAAAAAAAGGATTCTGTGTGATAAGAGCAGGTTACAGTTTCAATAAATTAAGAAAGATGAGAAATACGTATTAAACTATTAATGTTGACTACCTTAGACTGGTGTTTGGCAGAATTACTAGCTTTAAATAGCTTTTTTACTCTTTTTTTTTTTGCTGGGAATTGAACCTATGGACAGCATATATTAAGCACTTGCTCTACCACCAGCCTGTACCTCCATTGCCTAAAAGTTTCAAAACTTAAACCATCTAGGGAGTTATCTTAGAAAACCTTGGTTTTCACTACATAGTCTGAAAAATAGTTTAAGAAACAAATAGAGAAAGAATACTGTTTGAATACTGTTTAATCCTTATAGTGCAGCTGTGTAAGTTGTGCATCTTTTCTTACGAGGTCTAAATTGGTTTTCTTAGCAGGTTTTACAGCTCTTTAAAACACTGCACAGGACTAGACAACAAGTTTTTAAAAACGACGCCAGAGCTTTAGAAGGTAAATAAATACGTATTTGTTGCCCCTTTGTATCAAGTCCGTTCTAGAGATAGCCGCTATTCTGAGAAACTCTGCCTCTGTGGTCAAGACCTTTACTGTCTCCCCCCACACCGATATTGTATTTTATAAAGATTAGCTTACATTATGCCAAAATTTTTTTTTTTTTTTTTTTTGCGGCACCGGGGATTGAACTCACAACCTTGTGCCTGCCAGACAGGTGCTTAAATCACTGAGCCAAACTCCCAGCCCTGGTTTTTTGAGGCAGGGTCACACTGTATAACTCAGGCCGGCCTTGTGCTCGCATTGTAGCCCAAGCTGGCCTCGAACTCACAACGCTCCTCCTACCTCAGCCTCCCAAGTGCTGTGATTAAAGGCATGCGCCACCACTCCCGGCCCATTATGCCAAAAATTAAAAAGATCCGGTTTATATAAAGAATCAAGAGACTGAGGATTTAGCTCAGTGGCACAAGTGCCTGCCTGGCAAGCACAAGGTCCTGAATTTAATTCCCGGTATCAAAAAAAAAAAAGAATCAATAAATAACTTGAGTGTGCTGGTGCATGTCAGTAATCCTGACACTCTGGAGGCTGAAGCAGGAGGATCACAGAGAGTTCAAGGCCAGCCTGGACTCCACAGCAAGGGCCTGTCTCAAGCAAACAAGTCAGCTAACAGACGGGAGATGAGAATCGGAATTTCAGTCTTCTCCTCTGCTTGCCTTATGTTCTTCGCACAGATTCCGGTTTTAATTCTCATATCTGCTTTACCAAGTACTGGCTATTATAATTCCTATTTTTGCAGATGAGAAAACTGACAAATATGGAAAGATTTTCCCTGCATCCTCATGCTGAGGAAGAAGTGGAGCTGGGGTTGATTCCAAAGCCCGGGCTCTTCACGCTGAAATCCAGGAAGCACAGAAGGCGGGTTTACAGCTGTCCTCTGCCAGTGCAGCATGGCTGTTGCTTTAACTTTTTAAGTGAAACAGTTTTAAGAACAGCTAACAGCTGTTTCATATTTACTGAGCACCGATCGCTCCACAGGTGCTGGTGACACACTGAGGCTGATCCCAGCAGACTGAGCTCTGCTGCTGTGACGATTCCCAAGCCTCAGTGGTGTCTGGAAGCAAATGTTTTGTCACTCGCATTACATGTCAGGCAAGATGCTCAAAACTTCATGTCTATATATCCTTGTGTGTGTGCGCATATATAGTTTAACATAGTTGTATGCATTTTATGCCATCTTAAAAAACATTTAATGTAATCCTTCTACTTATATTAAATATTAATTTGGATTTATTAGAATTCAGTACCTATTGAGAAATTGAGAGTAAGAAAAAAAAAAGATTTTGTTTTTGAGGCAAGGTTGACTGTGTAGTCCAGGCTGGCCTTGAATTCACTATATCGCCCAGGCTGACCTTAAACTCACAGCGATCCTCCTGCCTTGGGCCCCAAAGTGCTGGGATAGAAAATACTCAAATGCTAAATGTTTCTTTTCTTTTTCTTTCTTTCTTTCTTTTTTTTTTTTTTAAAGAAATTTCCCAGCCTGTCAAAAGCTCTCCAAGAGACTTAGTACATTTTTAATGCTGTGTTTTACATGAGGGCAAACGTACGCTAGAGAAGTAGAAATTAATAAAAAATAACATGTAAATTATTGTGATGGGAATTATAAATTAGGAAAACAAATAACTATATATATTTCTTTTCTCTCTGTAGCAGCCAGAATAAAGATTAATGAAGAATTCAAAAGTAACAAAAGTGAGGCTTCTCCTAAGAAAATAGAAGAGGTACGGTAACCAAGTTTTTTAGTTCCAATAAAGCTGGTGGAATTGTGCTGGCGAAGAGGAAATGGTGAAAGTAGTGGGGTGTGTGAGGCCAGACCCGTCGCCTGGCACTTCCACCCAACACAGGGGTGGCCGCCTCACGGCTTGGGGGCGGCTCAGCTCCTCGGAGCCACCTGCCTGTGGCCAGACGGCAGCGCTGCACGGCGGGTAGCCACGGTCAGGGCCTGACGGCTGCACCGCTGGTCTAGGTGAAGGCACTGCTGATGGAGTCTGCGAGCTCCTCAGAATACATGGTCCCTGAAAAGTAGATGATTCCTTTTCTGTCTGCTGTGTGCTCTGGCTTATGCAGATTGTCTCTGTCCTGAACTTCCTATGTTAACTGTATGAAGGCAGGAAAAAGGGACCTTAGAAAGAAAATGAGAAACAGGAACATCAGTTTGGTAAAAAGGAAGGCGCAAATTAGGAGATGTCTTCCATGTTGAATAGAATATCCATGAATTTAAAAATCTGGTAAAAATGAACTTACATTAGTAGAGAAGAATACTTTTTTGGGGGGAAGTACTGGAAAATGAACTCAGGAAATACTGAACTACATCCCAGCCCAGTTTTTTGGTTTTTTTTTTGGTACCAAGGATCAAACTCACAACCTTGCGCCTGCCAGGCAGGCGCTTATGCCAAGCTAAATTCCTGACCCTATTTTTTGAGACAGGGTATCACCGTGCAGTTCAGGCTGGCCTTGAACTCACTTTGTAGCCCAGGCTGGTCTTGAACTCACAACGATTCTCCTGCCTCAGCCTCCCGAGTGCTGGGATTAAAGGCGTGCACCACCACGCCTGGGTCCCCAGCCCAGTTTTAATTTCATTTGTGACAGGGTCTCAATAAGTTGCCCAGGTTTGCTTAGAATTTGTGATCCTCCTGCCTCAGCCTCTCAAGTAATGGGGTTAACAGCGTACACCACCATGCCTGGATTTGAAAGAGCAAATGCCTGTAATAATTGAGCTAATGAGACAAAATGTTACGGCCTATTTCCACCTCTATAATAGAAAAAAGGGAAAGATTTTGCTTAAAGATGTGATGCAACAAACAGGATATATATTTATTTATTTATTTATGGCAGAATTTAAAATGAATGTATAAGCCGGGCGTGGTGGCACACGCCTGTAATCCCAGCACTTGGGAGGCTGAGGTAGGAGGAGCATTGTGAGTTCCAGGGTGGCTTGGGCTACAACTTTGTGGGTGCATGGCTGGTCTGAACTACATAGTGCAACCCTGCCTCAAAAAACAAGGGCCAGGAGTTTGGCTCAGTGGCTTAAGTGCCTGCCTGATAGGCACAAGGTTGTGAGTTCAATCCCTGGTGCCACAAAAAATAAATTAAAAAAATAAAATGAATGTGTAATCAATTCAGTGTGAAGTTCAAGGATAGATCAAGAAGTTTATATGATTTGGTCTATAATAGACTGATTAGTAACATTTTGGTAATTATTTTTAAATTTTGAAATTATGATGAACGATTTTTCAACTGAGTCAGGCCCCACAGTGCATGCCTATAGACCTTGCTACTTGGGAGACTGAAATAGGATAATGATTTGAATTCAAGAGTCGGAGACCATCTGGGCATGGTAGTGCACGTGTGTATCCTGGCACTTGGGAGGCTGAGGCAGGAGGATCACTGTGAGTTCGATGCCAGCCTGAACTGCACATTGAGACCCTGTCTCAAAAAGACAAAAAAAAAAAAAAAAAAAAAAAGAGTTGGAGACCAGCTTGGACCCAATTCAAAGGAATAATTTTAAAAAATTGAGATCTGTTTTTATCAACTAAACTGGGAAGGTAAACTATCTCCCAAATTCATTTTACTTATAGGATGTTAATTGTATTTATTATATATAAATAGTATATTTTATACTTCCTGCAACTCTCTAGACACTCTACGCTTGAGTATTTAGTAGTTCTTAGACAATCACATTCTCATATATTAGAGAGTTCATGGAATCAAAGTGCCAGTAGGACAGTAGCTCTCAAACTTGGTAGTTTCAGCATGCATTTGTGCTCTTTTAGTACTGGGAATCAAACTCAGGGCCTCATGCTTGCCAGGCAGGCACTGTGCCATGCACTGTTAAAAATTAAGACCCCTTAGTCGGGCATAGTGGCACACCCCTGTAATTTCAGCACTTGGGAGGCTGAGGCAGGAGAATTGCTGTGAGTTTGAGGCCAGCCTGGGCTACAAAGTGAGTTCAAGGCCATCCTGAACTGCACAATGAAACACCACCTCAAAATGACAAAACCAAAACAAAGACAAAACAAAACAAAAATTAAGGACCCTAGAAATTTCTTTAGATCAGTGTTTACCATATTAGGAATTTAATCTGAGTATTTAGAAAATGTATTGTTAATTCATTGTAAAATAATAAACCCATCGTATGTGAAGAAATAACACAATTTTATTAAAAATAGTTATGTTTTTAAAGAACAATTGCAAAGAGTGACATTACTTTACGTTTTTTCAAATCTCTTTAATTAATTAGTTAATTTTTGTCTTTTTGAGACAGGGCCTCACTATGCAGTTCAGGCTGGCCTTGAGCTCACTCACTGTGTAGCCCAGGCTGGTCTTGAACTTGCAACGATCCTCCTGCCTCAGCCTCCCAAGTGCTGGGATTACAGGTGTGCACCACCATGCCTGGCTTTTTTTTTTTTGTTTTTTTCAATTGCAGTTGTGGGGATTGACTTCAGGGCCTTGCACGTGCTAGCTAAGCATTCTGGTGCTGAACTGCATCCCTATCCCTAAAAGAAAATTAAAAAATTATTATCATTATTTTTTTGAGACAAGGTTTTGCTGGGTAGACCAGGCTAGCCTCAAACTTGCAGTCCTCTTGCCTCAGCCTCTCAAGTAGCTGGGATTACAGGCATGGGCCACCATTCCCAGTGCAAATCTTAATGTCTGGCTCAGCAGAAGTCGCTAAATTCTTGTCTCTTCTTTATGTAATGTAGTACAGTATGTTTTTTAGGTTGAAGTATATGAAGAAAATTCAGCTTCACACAGATATGTAGTTAGAAAAGTCTAGAAGTAGCAGGGTGTGGTGTCTCATGCCTGTAATGCCAGCACTTGGGAGGTTGAGGCAGGAGGATTGCTGTGAGTTCAAGGCCAGCCTGGGCTACATAATTAGATCCTGTCTGAAAAAACAAAAAGCAAACAAACAAAAACCACACATACACCAAAAAACAAAACAAAAAAGCACAAGAAAAAGTAGAATTATCTAATAACCTTTTCAGATAATTGCCAGTATTCTTTGATACCCTATCTGACAAGTGGTCATTTCTTCAAGGTTAGTTGCTGTGGAACTCTGTGATGTTAGCCCAGTGGGTGGTGAGGGCTCTGGGTTCCCACAGGTGGTCTCCTGCGCGGCCCCTCTGATTCCCCAGCCCTTTCTTCCTCATCAGCCTAGTCTCCAGCTTCACATCCAGGACTTGACGAGGCTTGTGCACCTGTCCCGGGGTGAGGCCCCTGCTTTTCTCCCTTTCCTGCCAGGCCAGGCCCCTCCCAGAGGTCAGCAGGGGCGACTCTGCTACCTCAGCCTTCACGTCCATTGAGGGAACCCCCTGCTGCTCAGACCAGAAAGCTGTGGCCCCCACTCCCTTCACTGGTCTCCGTCTCGTGTCCTACCGGAAACAGATCTTACCATGTG
Source organism: Dasyprocta punctata (assembly GCA_004363535.1). NCBI lineage: Eukaryota > Metazoa > Chordata > Mammalia > Rodentia > Dasyproctidae > Dasyprocta > Dasyprocta punctata. Next base: position 46,666 of record RJWM01001852.1, on the reverse strand, counting down.
GATCCGAAGACCTTGACCACTTCCCATCCTTTCCATCAGCATCGGCTGGTTCTTCCCTTTGAACGGAGTATTTCCCCATATATGACCGTGACATCGTACCCGGGGGATTTGGAATATACAGGTTCACTAAGGAATACAGGTCTTAGCTGGGCGTGGTGGCGCATGCCTTTAATCGCAGCACTTGGGAGGCTGAGGTAGGAGGAGCATTGTGAGTTCAATGCCCGTGGGCTACAATGTGAGTGCAAGGCCGGCTTGAGCTACATAGTGTGACCCTGCCTCAAAAAACCAGGGCTGGCTGTTTGGCTCAGTGGCTTAAGCGCCTGTCTAGCAGGCGTGAGGCTGTGAGTTCGATCCTCGGTGCCGCAAAAAAAAAAGGAATACAGGTCTTCCACCTGCTGACAGAGTTCTCGATGTGATCCTGTATCTTCAAATTATTCCCATTAAAGTTTTTTTGAAAAATTAAAAAAAATCCATTAATATTACTGTCCATTTCAGCAGAAAAATTATTAAGTATTGTGCAGTTATCAAACTCACTGTAGTAGACACAGGTTCTCCAGAATTACAGTTTTTGCTTGAAAACTTGCATTTTATCATTGTCAGTAACCGCTGATGTTTTCCTTCAGTGACACTCATTTCAGTCACAAAGAGGAAAATGTCTGCTGAATATCTGAGTCTGAATAATCATAGTGTTGACTCATTCAAGTAGAAAGTTCCGTTTCCATAGAGAAAGCTGTGCTTCTGTGTACCATGCAAACCATGGAAGGCCCTCGTATCCTGAAGAGTTTCGACTTCAGGGCCCCCGAAGGGATCTCGGAGTCCCCCTGGGTCCCGCAGCGTGGAGAAGCACGGGTGCAGTCCTGTCCTTGATGCTGCATTTGAGCAGGTGGTTAATTGAAGGCCACGCCCTTAACGCCGAGCCCGAGTTGGAATCTGAGTGTTGTGAGTCCTAAGCCAGCACTTGCCAGCGTCTGGAGCATCGTCCAGCCTTGGAGGGTCAAGGGCAGGGGTGCAGCTCAGTGGGAGGGCGCTTGCTGAGTGTGTGCAAGGCCTGGATTCAGTCCCCGACACTGCAAACACCTCCCTCCGGAATATGCATTTAAATACATTTAAGAATACACTTTAGACTCGGGAGGCCGAGGCAGGAGGATCATTGCAAGTCCAGGACCAGCCTGGGCTACAGTGAGCCCAAGGCCAGCCTGAACTGCACAGCGAGACCCTGTCTCAAAAAGGCAAAAACAAAACACAAAAACACGTTAGAACAAAAATACTCCAAAGCTATTTTGGAACAAAATATGAAATGGACTGATAAAATTATATATATATGTGTATCTGAGCTTTCTATACTGTTTGGGATAGTTGCAGAATGTTAAAAGCAGTGTTAATTGTAGACCTGTAAGCCAGGTGTGGTGGCTCACACTTGTAATCCCAGCACTTGGGAAGCTGAGGCAGGAGGATCTTCTTGAGTTTGAGGCCAGTTGGGGCTGCATACTGAATTCAAGGCCAGTCTTGACTACATAGTGAGACCCTGTCTCAAACCAAAAAAATAAAGAAATAAAGCTCTAATTTTCAAAAATAGTATATTCATATGAAATACTCAAAAGCTTTATTCTGTTTGTTTGGATTTCTTAACAGCTGATAAAAATAGGTTCCGATGTTGAACTGTTACTCAGGACGTCTGTCATACAAGGTATTCACACAGACCACGATACACTGAGTAAGTAAAAGTAAAGGAAAATGAATTACTGTAATGGGCCTTGCAGTATTGAAGATATTTAGCACCTTTGTTTGTCTGTTTGTTTTTGTTTTCAGTGAGGTCTCACTGTGTCGCCCAGGCTACCCTCGAACTCCTGGGCTCAAGTGATCCTCTTGCCTCAGCCTCCTAGATAGTGGTGACTGTAGGCATAGCGCCAATTAAGTGGCTCTTAATTATAGCACCTTTTTGTTAATCCCAGCTCTTAGGAGACTAAGGAAGGAGGAACAAGTCTGAGGCCATCCTGGGCAATTTAGTGAAAGTCTGTCTCAAAATAAAAATTTTTATTTTATTTTTTTATTTTTTTTATTTTTATTTTTGTAATTTTATTTTGAAGAGAACAGAACAAAACAGAACAGAAGAAGGCAGATCAGGACAAAACAATGCAAGCAATACAGGATTTCAAAACAAGTGAACAGGAAATCAATAGTGGCTACCCATAACGTTTCCTGTTCTCCTCGAAACAGTTGTCCATATCTTCACACACAATGAATTCAAACAAAACACAGTAATATAAAACTGACAAAAACAAAAGAATGAAAGCGATACAGGCCTTCAAAACCTGACAACAGGAAAATCAACAATGGCTACTGTAATGTCTTGTTCTCTTCAAAAATAGCTGTCCACACTTGCACACATACCAAAATAAAAATTTTTTAAAGGCCAAGGATGTAGGTCAGTGGATGAGCTCTTGCCTGGCATGCGGAAGATTCTGGGTTTGAACCCAGTACCACACACACACACACGACCCCAAACCTAATGACAGCCTGTTTCATGTCGTGTGACAGCCTGATTTTGCCAGCCAGTGTAGTAAATGTGGGGCTTCCACCCAAGGCTGAACTATAAAATTTTGTTGTACCAGATTTTTTTTAAAAATTTTGACTCCTGTTTATGTTGCAAACTACAGTTACAAAGATACGCAACTATTTTTAACTTTTCTGGCATTATTTCTCACTTACCCAGGTTACATCTGTCTCTTTTATCTTTTGTTCTGCCATTCACTATTTCACGTCATAAGAATTGTGACGACAGGAGACGGAAATAGAGTAGAGAAGCCTCCACGCGGCTCCGGGTCCCTGGCAGGGCGTCCACGGAGTCTCTCGTTCAGCCCCTGAAGTGTCCTTGGAGACAGCAACAAAGGCGGGGCGGTGTGGCACAGCGTGGTTTTTAAGCAGACCACTGCGGTCTCCACCCACGCAGGGAAGCGCACCTCGGACACCCTCCCCGGACACCCTCCCCTGGCCGTGGCCGCTGCCTTAGCTGTGTCCCCAAAGCCCCCGCTCCCCTGACTTTCAGCACGACAGGTTTTGAGTTTTATGTAAAGTGCTGGAGCTTTATACAAATGGGTTCATATTGGATTTCTATGTTGTTTGGCTTCTTTCTGTCAATAAGACATCTGTGAGATTGATCTGTGTGTTGTGTGCAGCAGTGTTGCTCTGAGAATCAGCTGAAGAGCCCACAGTTTATCCCTCTGGTTTTGTTTGGGTTACTTCCAATTTGAATACGGCCGACGATGTTTCTGCGGGGAAGTCTGGCGGCCTTTGGTGGGAACTGTGCCTGTGTGCGTGTGCACAAGAGCTGCTCTCCTCTGGAGTTAGTGTGTGCGCAGAAGCGAGACTTCTAGGTGATAGAGCCTGTGTTTACCCGCTCACCAGTTCTCCAAAGTGCGGATGCAAACTTACACTTCTGGCAGCAGCATGGAAGAGCTTCAGTTTCTTTGCGTCCTCACCAAAACTTGCTACCCTGTATTTATTTATTTATTTATTTATTTATTTATTTATTATTTTTTGAGACAGGGTCTTGCTATGTAGTTAAAGTTGGCCTGGAACTTGTGGTGATCCTCGTGCCTCAGCCTTCCAAATGCTGGGATTACAGGCATGCACCACCATGCCTGACTGGAGGAATTCTTTTTATTTTCTATGTAAAAATCCTTTGTTAGATACATGTATTACCACAGTCTTCTAGTGTGTGACCTGTCCTTTCACTTTTGTAATACTATCTTTCAATGAGAAATTCTTTTTAAAAAATTTAATTTCTATTTTGTAGCACATACTAATTCCCTTCACCGTGGGGCACATCTCCATTGTTTTTCCATCCCCTTCCCCTACTGCCCGTCCTCCCCTCCATCTCTTGGTCCCCTTCCCAATTGAAAAATGTCTATCTCCCTTTTCCTATTATCTGTCTTTCATTTTGCTCTTTATTTATTCTTTGAGTTTCTCATATGAGAGAAACCATGGGCTACTTAAGCTTGTGTGATTTATTTCACTTAACACCTCTTGACTCAAATTGATCCATCTTTCTAGCAGAGGAGTATTCCATTGAGAAGTTCTTTATTGTAATGTAGTCTGGCCTATCAATTGTTTTCCTTTGGGGTTAGTGGTGTTTTCAGTCTTCTAAGGAATCTTTGCTTGTCTCAGACACGGTCATGCACAGACTCTCCTGTGCTTTCTTCCAGAGACTTTACTCTTTGGTTGTTTGTGTCAGGTGGGGTTGATTTTCGTATATGGTGTGAGATAGGGGTTGAGATTTACATTTTGACCTGTGACTGTCCAATTGATACAGAATCATTTATTAAAAAGAACACTCTTCTGCCTACTTCTGTAGAGATTTCCAAATAATTGCATGTGTTCTTCTGCTTCTGGACTTTCTACTCTCATCAGTGAGTCTGCATTTCTGTCCTTGAGTCACATACCGTAGTGGTGTAATTGCTACACACTCATCCATCCTCATGTCCAGTAGTATACATCTGCGAGAGCTTTTAAGGTTATTTTTAGTTAGCATGTCCATGATGGGCTTGTAATTTCTACGTCTTGCTCTGTGGCTCTGATTTGTGCCATTGGTGGATACATGCATGACTGTCCCATCAGGTGGCTGATTTGGGGTACAGCCATTGTAATGCATATTATATACACCATCAGTGGGCTACCTGTAAGATTTCCATGTTAAAATTTAGAGAACTAATTATTGATAAACTGTTAATTTAATGAAATCAGTACATTTGTTGATTATTGTAATAATTTTTAAAAATTGGCATGAATAGTTTTAATTAATATTTATATCTGAACAGTATTCAGATTCAAGCAACTAATTGAATTTGATCCATTTATAGACTTTTTATTAATTTTTTTTTTGGTATCTGGGATGGAACTCACAACCTCACGACCTGCCAAGCAGGTGTTTAGGCCACTGAGCTAAATCCCCGGCCCTATTTTTTGAGACAGGGTCTCACTATGCAATTCAGGCTGGCCTTGAACTCACTTTGTAGCCCAGGCTGGTCTCGAACTCACAACGATCCTCCTGCCTCAGCCTCCCGAGTGCTGGGGTTAAAGATGTGCGCCACCACACCTGGCTAAGATTCGTTTTTTGTTTTTTTGTTTTGTTTTGTTTTTGTGGCACTGGGGATCAAACTCACAACCTTTTGCCTGCCAGGCAGGCGCTTAAGTCACTGAGTCAAACTCCCAGTGACTTTTTATTAATTTTATTAGTTGAAAGACAGATGACAGTGATTAGATCTGTAGCACTGTGGTACCAGGCCCCTCCTGGCACAGTCATGAATGTAACACCAGTGGTTCGGGCTGGTGGGAACATGTTAATGAGGGTTTATCAGAAGTTATTAGGTCTTTATTTCTAAGGGCAGCAAACAGTTAATCTCACATTTAAAATCTCTAGTCTGCAGTTTTAATTTTAATAATAATGCCTAGAACTTCTGTGTAACACAGCCAACATTTTATACAGCTAAACATTATGTGAATAAAATTTAGGTTATTGCAAGTAACAAAACTTGGTGTCTATATTTTACATGCCTCATTTTAGACCTGACAATATTAGTTTAGATTTTTTTTGACTTTTTGGTTTTCTGTATAATTTTCCTATGGGATTGAATCATGATTATGAATATATATTGCAACATTGCTTTGGTAATAGCTTCTTTCTTTCTGTTATTTATGGGTCTGTTTTTCCCTGCTTTGTTGCTGTAGGTCTAAGATATAACAAATTTGATTCCTCAATCTTTTTTTTTTAAATTAAGCAAAAGTCCTCCAATTATTTTACAGGAGTCTGTACTAGCACATAGGATTTTTTTTTTAAGCACATAGGATTTAAGAATTTAAATTCTGCTTCCACTTTAGTGATTATGTATCCCTAAAAGATACAGTGTCTTAATATGAAAAACAGAAAGTGAAAGTAATAAAATAAATTTCATTTGCATGAATAATCCTTGTGTGCATGAATTATAAATCTGTTGCTCTTTTTCTTTCATTCCAAGTAATATTTGTACTGAAAATTGAATACTGAATCTTATCAAGATCTCCTCATGCTAAATAATTTTTAATTTTTTCTTTAAAAAAATTACTTTATACTTCCAGGTGATTTTAAGTTTATTTACAGACATAATAGTTTAATCATTTGGGGGAAAGGTTATTTAAAATTCCTAAGTATTTTGGGAACTTTGTCCAAATACTGTCTGGTTTTTTGGTAATTTTTGTGTGATCTCGTGCATGGATTTGCGCAGTCGTAATTTCTGATTCATATTTTTGTCATTGGTATAGCATAGCTTTCAACTGTGACCTAAGTTGTTTTAAGCGCACTCGTCCTTCTCCCCTTGCTTCCTCTGGGCCACTGGCCCTCGTCTCTGCCCGCGTTCTGGTGTGGACATTGAGTAGGTGGCGTCACCAGATGTTTACCACGTTTGTGTGTAAAGATGGCACAAACGGAATGCAGGGCTCCAGGTGGCTGTAAATATGGCCTCGCTATGTATGTTAACTTCCTCTCTTCCGTAAGATAAACAAAAGGAGTGAGCTTGTATATGTGTGTGACAGGTGAAAAATGATGCACTAGGTCAGGCGTGATGACACACACCTGTAACTCAGCTGCTTGGGAAACTGAGGCAGGAGGCTTGCAAGTTCCGGGCCAGCTAGGGCAGCTTAGCAAGACCCTGTCTTAAAATGAAATTCAAAAGCGCTGGGGATGTAGCTTCATGCTCCCTGGGTTCAATCCCAGTACCACTTAGAAAAAAATAGACCTCAGAAGCTCTTCCTCAGATGTGTGTTAAAACTTGTGCCGTTTGCTGATCTCCCTTTGCCACCACCAAAGACTCTCACATGTTCTAGGACAGGCTGCTGCCGCTCTGCCTTCTGCTGGACGCTGGGGTGTAGGTACAACAGTGGCCCCGAAGGCACATAAAAGGCTGACAGGTCGGTGCTTCCCTGCCGTCGCCGTCCTGCCGGGGCCACAAGACGAGGCGGAGGCCTTACCGAGGCTCAGGCAGAGCCCAGACCCAGACGCCGCCGAGCTGGGCACCGGGGCTTGCAAGGGAACACTTCTGTGCTATCCACTCTCTAGTTTTGATTTATGTACCTGATTTATTTAGCAACATTTCTGTAACTTCAGAGTTAAATATTTTGATGCTGTATAATTTATTTCTGTCAAAAATAGCTCCATGATTATCACACCTTTATAAGACGCGCCATCAGTGATTTTTTTTAAACATTGGCCTAGTACTCTTTATGGTGGTTCTAGGATTTCGCACCAAGTCCCTTTTTATTTTTCACTTTGAGACAGGGCCTCCCTGAGCTGCCCGGCCTGTCCTAAACTTGTGCTCCTCCTGCCTTAGCCTCCCAAAGAGCTGGAATTGCAGGCATGTGCTGCCACACCTGGCTAGAAATTTATTTTTTAAATATTTAATACGGAGAAGGCTTTTCAGGGGCTTAAAGGACAGGTGATGAACGATGTACCCAGTGCAGCTCCTTAGCAGAGGCTGGGCAAGTTCAGCACACTAATGTTTTAGTGTGTGTTATCTAATGTAGAGAGCAAAGGCGAGGACTTTATAATCAGTAAAATGAAACCGCAGGAGGCAGTTTACACACACCTGCACTGCTTTGGCCTGATGAAAGTGTCAGCGGTTAATGAGCACCGAAGAGTTAAAGCGCCAGGCGTGCTTTGGCCCCAGCGAGGCCCACTGGGTAAGGGCTGGGGCAGTGGGTGTTCGCAGGGACGGAAAGGCCTTGCTGGGTTTCCGGGTTTCCACGCGCGGGACTCCCAGCTGGAGCCCTCCCCGCGGTAGGGTGGAGGGAGGTGAGCTCTTCGGTTTCTCAGCGCAGCATGAGACACGGGCTTGCTCGGCGCTGGCAGCAGCGGGACCAGGTCCTCTCGGAGCGGTGGCACCGGTGTGGCGGCCGCGGAGGACTGAGACACGGCGGCGGCGGCGGGCGGCAGCTTCTTCCCGGGTCTCCCTTCCCGCCGTGTTGATTGTTGGGCCAGTTGCGGGGTGCGGCTTCGGTCACTGCCCCAGCCAGTCAACTTCCTTAGCCATCACGGTAACTCCGTTAAGTTAGACTGATAACCTGGTAATAAATGCGGTTTCTGCGCAGTCGGCCGGCGTCGTTTCTGTTACTAAACCAGGAGGAGCTGTTCCGCCGTGAGGAATGAAAGGTTGACGCGCTGAAACGTGCAGTTCGCCAAGGGGAAGGCAAGGGCCGAAGGGAGAGAGATTACCAGCGACCTGACCCCGTAGGCTTCCAGCTGGGGACTCCTCCTTTTTTTCCTGAAAATTAAAAATTTAATATTATCAAAATGCACTTATCTAATAAGAGCGAAGAGTAAATCAGGCCGCATAAACATGATTAAACTGAATTGCAATGTCTTCTTGTAAATAAAACTGCCAAGTAGTTAACAATAAATCATCTTGCAGCTATACAACTTAAAAAGAAACCTCAGTTACCAATTGTAATAACTTTGTTTTGATGGTTATTTTTTGTTTTCTTTTCCACGTAGTTATTTTGTTGTGCTTCTCATGGCCAGGCAATTTTGCCACATTTGGGTAAAATGTGTAGCTGGTTGTGATTTAATTATCTATGAAAAGGGCCAGGCATGGTGGTGCACCCCTGTAATCCCAGCACTAGGGAGGCTGAGGCTGGAGGATGGCTGTGGTTCAAGGCCAGCTTGGGCTACCTAGTGAGTTCAAGGTCAGCCTGAACTACACGGCGAGACCCTGCCTCCCCTCCCAAAAATCTATGAAAAGGATAAAAATCTGGACTGGAACATGGAATAATTTGAGAGATATTTTATATATTAGTACTCTTAAAAGTCAGAATCTTACCGGGATGCCAGATTTATAGCAATTTTAATTTTAAATTTTTCAGATAACCTGTAAGTTAGCATTTACAAATGCTTTTTAAAATTGGGGATCCTTATAATGGCAGAACATAAGGTCAGTGCCTCTTGTATGGGACCCAGACCAAGTACTGCCTGGGGCTCCAGCAGTAGGAGAGGCAGCCAGAATTTGTCTCTTTTGGATCAGATTAAAAACATCTCGAAGCTAAAGTGACTGATATATCCATCATAATATCTTCATTTCTTGATGTAATTTCTAATGTAAAATAAGACACGTGGTTGACAAGTGAAACATTAATCTGTTGTTAATACATTAAAACCGAAACTATATTTTACTCTCTTATGAACCCTCCAAAGAGCTGATTAAAAATAAATGGGATATAAATAATGGCTAAATAATACATACTTATTTAACTGGTTTTCATTTCTGTAAGCCAAGTTTATCACTTATCTAATAAGAGCATTATTTTTAGCCAGAACAATTCTTTTTTTAAAATTAAGTAAAAATTTCAGGTTTTCTTCTGGATTAAATTTTAGTGATTTAAAAGTAAAACTTTTGTTTTGAAATAATTCAGATTTGCAGAAATGTATAGACACTGTTGAAGGATTTGAAATTTTCCTTTATCCTGATTATATAAATGCTTACAGTCTACCACATTTATTTTTTCATTCCTCTTGCATTGTTTTTGAACTGTCTGAGATGTTGTGCAGACATAAATTTCCTTTACCTCAAAATGACCAATGTGGTGGGGTGGGGTACTGGGAATCGAACTCAGGACCTTGCACTCGCCAGGCAGGTGCTATTCTGCTGGGCCATGCCCTGGCCCCAAAATGACCATTTTTAAAATCATGACAACTCACTTGGGTTTAGACTTTCTGGAGAGTATTTCTTTTTTTTCTTTTTTTTTTTTTTTTTTTGGTACCAGGGATCGAACTCACAACCTCACACCTGCCAGGCAGGCGCCGCTTACACCACTGAGCTAACTCCCCAGCCCTATTTTTTTTGAGACAGGATCTTGCTATCAGTTCAGGCTGACCTTGAACTCACTTTGTAGCCCAGGCTGGTCTCGAAACTCACAATGATCCTCCTGCCTCAGCCTCCCGAGTGCTGGGATTAAAGGCATGTGCCACCACACCCAGCTGTATTTCTTTACTTTAATGCATATATCTTAAATATACAAGGACACTTTCTAAGGTAAGCACAGTATAATTATCAAAAACAGGATGTTAATTTTGATACAGTATTACCATTGTTTTCATTTGTCCTAACCTTTGCTCAGTAGTAGGGATTGAATCTGGAGTCTTCACACTGAACCATATTCCCGTTTTGTTTTATTTTGAGACAGGCTTTTGCTAAGTTGCTGGGCTAAGCTTAAACTTGCAGTCCTCCTGCCTCAGCCTCCCAGAATATTGGGATTACAGGCATGTACCACCACACCTGGCAACAATGACCTAGGTTTTAGCAGAAGCGAGACAGTGTTCCTTGTGGTCCGGATCCCAGTGGGGATCACACACTGGTCTAGTCATCACGTCTCTTCAGTCTTCTCTGTCTGGGACAGTCCTTAGTTTTTCTTTGTCATTCATGAGCATGTTTTGGAGAAGGTAGGCAACTTATTTCTTTGTTGTCATTGTTGCATGGCTTTGGTCTTTGTGAGCAGCTGTCTCGTGTGTCATTTCCGTGACACCGTGTGTCACTTCCATGTTTTTGAGACAAGGTCTTGTTATGTAGCCCAGGCTGACCTTGAACTTGCAGCACTCCTCCTGCCTCGGCCTCCCAAGTGCTGGGACTACAAGTGTGCACCACCAGGCTCAGTATAGGGAAATTTATCTTTTCTGGAGAAGAGAAAGAAGAACCGTGTGTCTTCTCGGAACTGCCCACACGCCATGAGTGAGATGCCTGGGCCGTCCGCCAGCCGCCTGCTTGGCAGGGCTCCCCGGCGGGCACTGTGGGCACGTGGGGCCCTGCCGTCCGCTGCGCTGGCCTGTCCCGCACGCTGCAGATTTAGATCCCTGGCTCTGCGCCACTCTCCAGCCCCAGTGTCGTCCTCCAGTGGCTGTGACTAGGCAAAGCTGTCTCAGCTGGGAGCCACTGTAGCAGGGGCTGGCGCCTTGCTCAGTGGTAGAATTTATGATTAGTGTCTATGAGGTCCTGAGTTCCATCCCCGCACCAAAAGAAAGGGAACCATTATTTTTAAAATTTGGAATCTCTGAATTAGAACAGCAGTCTCACTTTTTCTATAGTAAGTAGTATAAACAAATTTCCCAACTGACAGTTTTAGTTGTCAGTATTTGGTAATCATGTGGTCAATAATGTGTTTTAGCTGAATTTTGAACAATGATTGAATTAGGTATATTTAATAAATTATGAAGGAATAAGTTGGTCCTGTATGTTTTTATATAATCTGAGATGAGAATGTCTCCATTTAGAATTAAGAATTCCACCTTGACCCGGGCGTGGTAGCACACGCCTGTAACCCCAGCACTTGGAGTGGTGGGGAGGCAGGAGGTTTGTTGTAAGTTTAAGATCAGCCTGGGTTTCAAAGTAAGCTCAAGGCCAGCCTGAACTGCATAGCAAGATCCCCATCTCAAAAAAAAAAAAAAAAAAAAAAAAAAATTCCACTTTAAATGTCAATTGAAATAAAATGTCACCAGAATGTTTACCTTAAAACAAGAAATTTTACTGTTACAAATTTTAGGGGGAGAAAGCACATTTGCATTTAATTCTAATTCAATGGTTATATAACTCTAACTCTAATTTTAATAATTTTCTTGTCTCTTTTTTCTTTTAGAATTGGTCCCTAGGAAAGATCTTCTTATAGAAAATGTGCCATATTGTGATGTACCAACTCAGAAGCAATGAATTTTTTAGGCTAAAACAAGTCTTTGCACTTGTTAATTTTAGAAATGTAACTCTTGCCGAAGTCCTAAAAATGCAGATGCTTTTCTTTGAACTGGCATATTGGAGATGAATGACTTCATAGTTAAATTTTACATTAAAACAACATTGCTATGAACTGCAGAACATAGTTAAGCATTTTTAACATTAAGGGAAACAATTCTTTTTCATTGAAAATCTAACTTTATAAAGTGAGTAAGTGCTTAGGGAGGTACAGCACGTTCAGTCTCTAAGACCTTGATAAGTATTTTGTCCTTTGGTAGCTATTTGGGAATGCGATGTTTGACAAGTTGGTGAGTTTTCTTCCCATGGGAAATGCAATTGTTAAACTAATATTTAGCCTCCAAAATATTAAATTGGTTAGAAAATCATAGTGTATGCCAGCTCTCCACAAAACATCTGTTGTTTCCTAAAACAGGAATTATCTCTGTAGCTAGTGAATAATCACACAGTTTCTTTTTAGAGATAAGAGTGTGTCTCTGTGTTCTTATAAAGATATGTGTATATAGATACATATTTTTTGGTACCAGGAATCAAATTTAGGACCTTGTGCTTGCCAGGCAGGCGCTGCATCCCTGACCCCAGCCCAATATTTTTAATCTTCTGAAAATAGATCAATAAAATAGAACCCCTAGGTTCACTATGGAATAAAGAAATCTTAGTTTTTTAGGAAATAGTGGCCCTTCATCAGTTGATGATGGACTTAGTAGAATTAGAGCAGTTAGAGTTTATTGCGGAAAGGTGCGGGATGGCTTCGTTCTCTTCATTTTATGCAGTGAAACTTGAATGGCTTCTGCTCTCTTTCCTGCGGTGAGACTGCAGTGCTACGGAAGGGCTTGGCATGGTTCCTCCGGAAAGGAGATGTAAAGTTATATTTGATATTCTTTTTTTTTTATCTGTGTATCTTTATCACTCCAGCTGCTCAATGAATAGTGTGTTCTGTCCCATTCATGTAGGAATTTTCTGTCATTTCTATAGTGATACAGTGTCTTCAAGTTTTGCAAGATTCTCAATATAAGCTTTGTGAGTTTGTTGGTTGGCAAAGCACCTTGATGTATTCACACTGGATATAAAATGTCATGTCTGAAAATAGTTTCATTTTAGAAGATCCACATACGATCAAAATAACTTAGAGCTAGTGCATTTGTCATTAAACGAGAGGCTAACCTTTTATATCTCCTAATCACTTTTGAGATCAGTTCGTGTTCTGTGAAATGGATTATACATGTCCAAAGACTCACTAAATACTTTTTCATCTCCTGTGTATAGTTTCTTGCTATGTATATAGAAATCAGACCTAGAGAAAAACGGAAGTTGTCTCAGATTTTAAATTTGCACTTATGAGAATGCTAAAAGTCATCACAGCATAATCACTCTGTAAGGATAAATACATTGCCTTTTTTTTTTTTGAGACAGAGTCTTGCTATGGAGTTCAGGCTGGTAGTCTGGACTCACTGTGTAGCCCAGGTCCCAGGCTGGCCTTGAACTCAAGGTGGTCCTTCTGCCTCAGCCTCTTGAGTGCTGGGATTACAGGCTTGCGCCACCACGCCTGGCATCACATGTTTATTTTATTAAAGCTTATGGTTTAGAGATTTTCCATAAGATATGCAGATAGAGATAAAGGCCACATTGTATTTTCATGCCTCAAAATTATGCAAAAGGTTCCTGTGAAGTACATTAACTCATCACTGGTAGACTTGACTGTCATAAAATTTTGGAAAATGTGGCACCCTCTCCTCATACAGCATATATGCATATTTCAAATGCTTTTAATTAGTTATTCAATAATTTAGCAAAGTAATTTTCGAGTTCTTGGCCTTTTGCAAAATAAAGGTTGAGAGTTGATATTCTATTTTATTCCTTTTTGTTTTTTTTTTGGTACTGGGGGGATTGAACTCACGACCTTGCGCTTGCCAAGCAGGTGCTTATGCTGCTGAGCTAAATCCCCAGCCCTGAGAGTTGGTATTCTAGAGAATAAACTACTGCAGCTATATAGCATGACAATTAACTAGGTACCTAACTTCTCTTGTTCAATGTCAACATTTAGCTAAATCTTTTAGTTAAAAAAAAAAAAAAACTGTCCATATTCCCCTAGGAGTTACCCAAATCACATGTTCGATTTGACTGCTGAATCCAGCGGAAGTCGAGTGTATGGATCGTTAACTTTGCAGATATCCTAGCTCAGAGGCCCAGCAGGACTTTGTAAAAGAATCTTCAGCCCAGGTTAGAAACGCGTGACCGAAGCCTTAGCTTTGTCAAGGCTCTGCAGGGAAGAGCCCCTCACTGAGCCTCTGAATGTGGGGAGAAGTGGCGGACACTGCAGTTTGCCTCATGTCCACTGAGGACACTGAGGTGAAGGTTTGAGTCAGACTTTCAGTTGGTTCTCATTTCGCCCACGTTTGCAGCTCTCACCATCAGTACAGTTTAAGAGTCGGCAGAATTTCCATATTCATTGACAAGTCAAACGGTTTTTTTTAAATAAAAAAAAAAGACTAAAAATTTCAAGGCAAAATACAATTTTACTTTTAAGGCAAATAATTTATCAGTAACACAAAGCCACAGGCCAACAAATAGACAGAGGCACGTTCCTGTAATCTCAGCTACTGGCGAGGTTGAGGCGGAGGACCGAAAGTTGAGACCAGCCTGGGCAACTTAGTGAGATCCTGTATCAAAATAAAACAGAGTGAAAACAAAAAAGAAAAGGGCTAGGATGTAGCTCAGTGCTAAACCACTTGCCTAGCGTGCACAAGGCCCTAGGTTCAGGTCCCATTACTAGGAGGAAAAATATCTATTGCCGCTGAGGCCAGCATGGCCTACATAATGAATTCAAGGCCAGCCTGAACTACAAAGCAAGACTCTGTCTTAGAAAAAAAAAAACAAGAAAAAAACAAACCGAGTTTAATATGTTGAATCCCAATGATTAATATTCCTTCATGAAAATAAACTTCTGTGTTCTGTGAAAAACCACTATATATGAGGTATAGAGAAAATTATTTGCCTCTAATGTAATTATTAAAATAGTTAAGATACAGGGTGCTTCTACGGGTTAGTTAACAAAACAACTCAGTGGAAAAAGTAGACAAATGATATAATTTAAGAAATTCACAGAGTTACTAACCTCTAGTGATCAGAGAAATGTAAATTAAAATGAGACACTTGTTCAAATCATTACAAAAAAAAAAACTTATACTCAATAATTCGTAAAGGTTGAAAGGTGTTAAAATGTCAATTTTTAAAGAAATACAACTTATAGCCGGGCGTGGTGGCGCACGCCTTTAATCCCAGCACTCGGGAGGCTGAGGTAGGCGGAGCGTTGTGAGTTCGAGGCTGGCCTGGGCTACAACGCGAGCGCAAGGCCGGCCTGAGCTACACAGTGCGACCCTGCTTCAAAAAACCAGGGCCGGGAGTTTGGCTCAGCAGCTTAAGTGCCTGTCTGGCAGGCGCGAGGCTGTGAGTTCAATCCCTGGTGCCGCAAAAAAAAAAAACAAAAAAAAACAAAAAAAAATACAACTTATAAGTCTATTTTGAAAGAAATTTCAAATTTTAAAATATATATATTCAGTCCATTTCTCAGTAGCTCAAAAGTACATAACTTACGTGTACTGAAATATGTGGCACAGAAATTTCTGTAACATTGTAATTTTTAAATGTGGAAAACAGGTGGGCATGGTGGCACACACCTGTAAGCGCAGCACTCAGGAAGCTGAAGCAGGAGGATTGCTGCAAGTTTGAGGCCAACCTGGTCTACATAGTGAGACTGCTCATCTGAAAAATAAAATAAAATTAAATACAGCGTAAGTTTCCAAATTTAAGGGAATAATTAACATGTAGGTCATCTATACTTTGAATATTATACAGGAATTGAAAAGAGTGATTTTTTAAATACATGCTTCCAAGTGAAAGCAGGTCACAATATGGGCTCACTCTGAATCCACATGTACAAAACTACTCACGTACGTATATGAATGTCTATGCACAAATGCATAGAAATGGTACATGCTGGATGTCAGCAGCTGATCAGGGATGGAAATGAGATCTAAGGGAGGAAGTGTAAATTGAGGACTTTTATTCTCATTTACTGTATATTTAAATATTGTTCATAGAGCTGAAAGTGTAGCTTTGTGGTCTAGCATGCGTGAGGTCCTGGGTTCAAAGCCAGCACCACAAAAAATAAGTAGCCGGGCGTGGTGGCGCACGCCTTTAATCCCAGCACTCGGGAGGCTGAGGTAGGCGGAGCGTTGTGAGTTCGAGGCCGGCTTGGGCTACAACGCGGCGCAAGGCCGGCCTGAGCTACATAGTGCGACCCTGCCTCAAAAAAACCAGGGCCGGGAGTTTGGCTCAGTGGCTTAAGCGCCTGCCCTGGCAGGTGCGAGGCTGTGAGTTCAATCCCTGGTGCCGCAAAAAAAAAAAAAAAAGTAGATAAATATTGTTTTTAGTGAGTGTATCAATATACAATTTTAAATGGTACTTTCTAAGCTGCTAGTGATTTTTAATTTAAAATTAATAATGAAATATTGGCAGGTAAGATGAGATACTCATGAACCTAATTCCCACGCATGCAGATGTTACATTTCCCACATTTGTTTCAAGATCTTTTGTTTTGTTTTGCATTCTGAGACAGAGTCTCGCTATACAATTCAGGCTGGCTTTGAACTCATTATATAGCCCAGGCTGCCCTTGAACTTGCTGTGATCCTCCTGCCTCAGCCTCCCGAGTGCTGGGATTATAGGCATGTGCCCCCATGCTTGGCTTAAAAGATCTTTCTTTGTTTTGTTTTGGTACTGAGGATCAAACTCACAACCTAGAGCTTGCCAGGCAGATGCTTATGCTACTAAGCTAAATCCCTGGCCCTGAAAGATCTTTCTGAAAAGTCATAGTTTTTTTCTTTTGGTGGCACTGGGGGTCAAACCTAGGACCTCACACATGCTAGGCAAGCGTTCCACTGAGCTGCACCCTCAGCCCTCTTCATAAAATCCTGCAAAGCAAAGACCAGCCCTCCTCTTCTCCTCTACAGGGATAATCATTGTTTACAATTTGTGTGTTTCATTCACATACTTATTATTTACTTTTATCAAGTGTTTATGTTTTTAAAAACTGGTATTTTGTGGTCTTGAAATGTAAATGAGCATGTTATGCCTTATGTGTTATTCTTCAGTTCGCCTAAGATTTTGAAGATTTACCTGTATTGTTGCATGACTAGCCATTCCATTGTAAGAATAAATCGATTTGTCTCTCATGTGTCTGTTATTGAATTATAGTGTTATCTTTTTCCATATTATAAGCCAATTTGCAAAAGAACCTCAGCAGAGCCGGGCATGCTGCACACACCTCTAATCCCAGCACTCTGCGAGGCTGAGGTAGGAGAGCTTCGGGTTCAAGCCCCGCCTGGCAACTTCATGACTTACTGTAGTCAGGGTTTAGAAGGGAAATGAATTAATACAGGACACATAATTTATAAGAGTATTTAAAAATATTCACCCAAAGAGTCAAATGCAAAAGAGTACAGGAAATCTGTCCACACACTGTGACCCAAAGAGTTCAGCTGGGGGCCTGGATCCCACGGTAACGTCCTGCACTCATCCACCTGAAGACCGAGAGCCCATGGCAGTGTCCTGCCCGAGTCCAGCTGGAGGCCTAGAGCCCACGACAATGACTCACGCAGGTCTGTGTCAAGGATCTGCACTGGGAAGGCCCAAAGGCCCCTGGTGGAAGCTAGGAAGTCTGGGCCAGCGGGGTGAAGGATCTGTGCCGGCAGCTGAGGGATCTGCACTGGGGCCAGGAAGCGACGCTCAAGGTAAGGACCAGGGCTTTCTGGAAGAGAACCGCAGCCCTCCTCTGACAAAAAGGCAGGAATGTGGAAGCTATTTTTAAAGTTTATTTATTTATTTATTTTGGTACCTGGGATCAAACTCACAACCTCGCACCTGCCAGGCAGGCGCTTACACCACTAAGCTAAATCCCAGGCCCTAGTTTTTGAGACAGGGTCTCACTATGCAGTTCAGGCTGGCCTTGAACTCACTTTGTAACCCAGGCTGGTCCCAAACTCACAACGATCCTCCTGCCTCAGCCTCCCCAGTGCTGGGATTAAAAGGCGTGAGCCACCACGCCCGGTTTGTGGAAGCTATTTCAATGCAGAGAAAATTTTAAAACTTGTATTTCTAATACGAAGCATATTTCTAACACTGCTCAAAGATGAGACCAGGAGACCCCAGTGTGCCCAGGGTTAGAAAGCTACAGACTTGATGAGCTTTGACGCCCGGGTGCCAACTGCAAGATAAGTGTCACTCGGCCAGGAAGAAATGTTTCTCTTGCTTCCGAGTCCCAGAGAGTGGCCACTGCGAGGACATCTCTGCCCGGGCTCAAACAGTGATGGATTCTTCCTCTATGTTGCATGATAATAGCCTCATTTAGTTGCTGTTTCTGTAAGAATAAATTTTGCCTAGCAGTTAATGACAAAGGTGTAACCAACTGCAGGATATTATGTTATCTGCCTTTTGTCCTTTCTTTTGGAAACAAAAATGATTGGAAAACTCCAGTCCCTGCTGATGATCTGGAGCCGAGGCTCCCGTCAGGCCACCAGCGTAGTAAAGCCGCCTTCTGAAGTCCCTCTGGTGCCGCGTCTCCCTTTGGTCTGGTCCTGCATTCTGCATCACTCCGACGATGAGAACAGCCGAGTTCATACTAGAAAAACCATTGTCCCCCCAGTTCTCTTCATGCTGCTGGCAGCAATCCTCGGGTGGGCCCTCCACACCCAGCACCACGCTGACTGCCTGTGAGTTCATCCTCCACACTTAGTCAGGGCCTATCTCAAAATGAAAGATAAAGGACAGGGTGGGGTGTAGCTCAGTGTTAAGGCCTTGAGTTCAATCCCCAGTACTGAGGCACACACCAAACAAACCCCGTCTGGGATTCCTGCATGTGGGTATGTGGGTGTACACCAAAAGCAGAACCACTGGGTGACAGGATAGAACTGACTCACTTACGCTGGGAATGGAGCTCAGTGGCAGAGCCCTTGCCTAGTATGTACCAGGCCCTGGGTTCAGTTCCCAGCGTTAAAAATAAAAGTACTTGCCCTGCTTTATGCTCTAATCAGCAGTGAGAGAGGCACCGCTGCTCCCTGTCCTCACTGGCGCTGACGGACGTGCAATGCTTTTCCATGCCGCTTGGCACCGTCCGGTGGCTAACGAGGCCGCCCGTCTCCTCGTGTGCACTGACCCCTGTGGTTTTGTGTTATAAATGGATGTCCATGGCCTTTGCCTGCTTTTCTTTCCTGGCTGGCCGGCTTTTCTTACCAATCCTTTCTGTGTTCTAGGTGCTAATGTTTTCTTGTCTGCGATGCTAGTATCTTCTGGTGTGTGAGTCGATGTTTGACCGTTCATGATAAACCCGAGGGGGCCCAGGGAGGCCGGGAGCCCGCCGTTTCTGGGTGTTTGCGGGAGCAGATCTCAGCTGGCCGGCAGGGTACAGAATCACCCTCACTGTGTGGAGGGGGACGGCCGGTCTGCTGCAGGCCTCAGACTAGAATAGAAAGGAGAAATAAAGCCACGCTCTGCCCCGCGCTGCTGCCCCTGGTCCTCAGGCCATCGGGCTGGACCGGGACTTGAGCCTTTGGACCTAGAGTGAGTTGCACGTCCGGCTTTCTCCATTCCCCAGCCTGTAGAGGGCAGAGTGGGACTTCCTGGCCTGGGTAACTGCAAGAGCAGGTCCTATCGCTCCCACTCTTGCACCCCTCCCCTCCCCTTTTTTTTTCTCTTTTTGAGACAGGGTCTCACTATGCAGTTCAGGCTGGTCTTGGGCTAACTTCGTAGCGCAGGCTGATGTCGAACTCACCATGATTGTCCTGTCTCAGCCTCCCAAGTTCTGGGAATACAGGCGTGCGCCACCACACCCGGCTTGAGCAGGTTCTTGGTGGCTGGATGGGGGCCTGTCCCTCGAGCTGTCATGTGCGCCTTTGCCAGGCACCCTGGGGTGGCGGTTTTCACTTTTCATCCGTGATTTCTTCCCTTGCCAGAGGCCCTGGAACCGTGCTCTCTCCTCGGACTGCTGGGTGGAGTTTTTCAGGCCCATTTCATGACAGGTTGCTTTGTAGGGTGCTGGCTTTAGGAAGAGCTCAGTGGTCCCTGCTGTACTGCAGCCCCCAGGCAGGGCCCATTGTTATGCACGGCAGGCGGTGCCTCGCCCTCAGCCGCTGCTCTTCCCCTGCCCGAGGGCTTCTCTCTGGCACAGGGGCCTTCCCCTTGGCAGGGGCTCAGCGGGAACACCGAGAAGCACAGAGACTGGGGGGCTGCAGTGGCTCTGAGAGGCAGATCGTGTGCTTGGCGTGCACACACACACACACACACAGAGCCAGACGGGAGGGTCT
This sequence comes from Dasyprocta punctata, assembly GCA_004363535.1. Lineage (NCBI taxonomy): Eukaryota > Metazoa > Chordata > Mammalia > Rodentia > Dasyproctidae > Dasyprocta > Dasyprocta punctata. The sequence goes on along the minus strand of RJWM01001852.1, from coordinate 26,548 downwards.
CTTCTGATCAAGTCTGGGACAACTTAGGCATCAAGTGGCCGCAGTAGACCAGTAGTGTCACAGGCTGTGCACCATAAAGTGACCACGTCCATAAAGACGAAGTAGGGAAGAGATAAGGGCCAGGAGAAGCTACGTTCCTCTCTGCCTCTTGACTTTCAGCTTTCCTCCAGCTCTGAAATTCTTTAAATTCAATGCTGGAGGAAATGGAAATTGAATTTCATTCAGCTTTTATGGGGAGAAGGGTTCTGTATCAGCTTAGTCTGCATGTTATCAGACTCAAGAGTTTCAGATACCACTTTATTTTAGAAGGAAACAAATTTATTAAACGTTTTTCTGGCAATCCATTAGTAATAACTCTAGCCTTCTGCGGGTAAGAGAGCATGTCCATGAAATATGACCCAGGCCTTCAGTTCAGTGTTTTTCCCTGCTGTAGTCTGTTTCCTAATTTCAGCTGACTGCAGTGTCTCCATTTATTTTATCAACATGAACCACCATAAATACTTGCCCGAAGCCGTCTCACAGATCGACGGGAGATACTCAAAGACAAGACTGACCTAGTGGGGAAGACAGACAAGGAAGTGGGTAGTTAGAGTGGAACAAGTACTAACCAGACTAAACAGTTTTTAAAATATAAAGCCCATTCATGAGAATGTGGTTTGTAAAATATAATAAACATGTAGTGTGATATATGTTTAGTAAAAGAACCCAGGACTGGTCAGTAGCAGAGCACCCACCTGTCAAGCCTGAGGTCCTAGGGCCAGTCCCCAGTGTCACCCAAGGAAAAGGAAAAGGAAAAAAGACCAAGAAGGAGGAGGAACAAGGAAGAGTACGAAGGTGTAAAATAACTCACACCTAATACAGTTAAAAATATATAAATTGGAAGCCGGGCGTGGTGACGTTTGCCTGTAATCCCAGCCCTTGGGGCTGAGGTAGGAGAATCCACATGAGTTCGAGGCCAGCCTGCACTACATAGTGAGCTCAAGACTAGCCTGAACTACAGAGTGAGACCCTGTCTCAAAAACAACAAAGCTGGGTGTGGTGGCGCACGCCTGTAATCTCAGCACTCGGGAGGCTGAGGCAGGAGGATCATTGCAAATTTGAGACCAGCCTGGGCTACAAAGTCAGCTCAAGACCGGCCTGAACTGCATAATGAGACCCTATCTCAAAACAACAGCAACGACAACAAAAAACCCCTATGTATATATGTTTGTATCTGAGATAGATAGATAGATAGATAGAAATTGGAATGAGAAAGACAAGATTTTGTGGGTGAGAATGCTTTGGGAGACCTTACGCTTTCTACCACGAACTTTTGCGTTCCCCGGCTTTCATCTCCTCTCTTATCCGTCACTCTGGCAGCAGAAGAGTGGAGAGGCCGAGGTTGTAGACGGGGTTCCCGAGGAGGAGGTGGAGGCCTGAGCTAGGAGTGCTCTCGGGATGGGCAGAGGGAGGCTGAGCTGGGTGCAGCTGTCAGGGGGCCTGCAGAGTGTCATCTGACGGCCAGTGCTCCCGCTCCCGGGACGGAGAGAAGGGGACGCATGGGCGGTGCACAGAATCCAGTCCACCACCTTGGGCTTTCTCAGCACGAACTTACTTCGTTTGGGAAAGAGAAGCAGAATGCTAAAGCAAGTGCGTCCCTTCTGGGCAGTCTGTTACCTATTCAACCCCACAGGAAGAGGGCACGTCTACTAGGAAAAAACCTTATGATCCGTTGACATTCAGAATGAGTTAATGCATGGGTTCATTCACTTATTTCACCGCTTTATTTTCCTTCCTTCCTTCCTTTTTTGTTCTGGAGATTGAATCCATAACTGTGTACTTGCTGGGCAAGCACTCTACCCCTGAGCTGTACCCACAGCTCTTTTAAATTGTATCACGGAACAGGATCTGGCTAAGTTGCCTAGGTTGGCCTTGAACTTGCTGGCTTCTAGCCTCAGCCTCCTGAGCAGCTGGAATGGTAAGTGTGCGCTACCACACCTTGCAGAGTCAGTACATTTTCATCTAGTGTGACCTGGAGAAAGGCCTGCCTGGGAGCCAACAGTGGGCTGGGCCTCGCTCACAGCATGGTCACTGGAGACGGGGTCTTTGGACGAAGCGTTTGTCACCTCTGGGCTTCTGGTTCTGTTCCTGTGGTACTGTATCTGGACTCGCTGATGCATAATTAGAATTATCTTAATTCTGAGTAATAGAAACACTCTGGTTTATTAAGCTGCTTAGCTTTATAAAGAAAGGGAAGGAGGAGGAGGAAAAGGGAGGAGCAAGGGGGCGCTTTAAGGAATGGGCGCAGAGCTGGGCTTCAGGCACAGCCAGGGTGTGGTGGGCGGCCTGGGGTGTCCCCTGCCACTGCCCCCGCCTGTGTCGTCCTTCTCCCCTGCCGCAGCCCGGCCCGCGCCATCGCGTAGTTGTCAGGGAAGCAAATGCCGGCGGTAGCCCCGGGTTGGCAGCGCCTCTCTTGGGTGGAGCGGGCACTTTCAGGCTGATGCCCTGGGCCCAGTTCCTGGTGTCGCTCAGGTCGGGGACGCGCCCTCTGGCCGGCTCCCGTGTCCGGTAGACGCCTCTGTGACAGGAGCGTTTCCCGCAGGGTTAGGGCTCGCTCAGCACCCGCACGGCCACAGCTCTTCTCTGTAAACCCCTCCGCCTTTATCCATGAAAGCAGCCCCGAGGTAGGACTTCCCGACATTCTCACTGCTCCTTAAATGATGCTCTAAATTGTAACTGTAGAATTACGGCGGTTAGTTAAAGTGTCCCCATTGGAAATCTGCCAGTAGATAAGGAAGCTGAAGCTGCTCGGTGAGACACTCACGTCTCGGCTTCTGGCTGGACCCGGTGGGACCAGTGTCCCCGTGGTGACCATGTGCCGAGCAGTACACGAAGCCCCTCTCGGGGGGAGAACGGCTGACACTGAGTCACAGGGACGTCGCTGTGTGTCAGGGGAGGGGATCCGTCCCGAGGGTTTGTGCAGAGACTGCCAGCGAGGCTGCCGGCGCAGGGCGGGCACGCGGGGCACAGCCCACCCACACCCAGGCAGAGGAGGCGTCAGCGTTCCCAGTCCGAGGTGCGAACTCCTCTAGTCTTCACGTGCCCGGAAGATGTGTTCAGAGGCCGGCGAAGGGCGGCAGGCGGGTGTCACAGTCCCCGCCGGGGTGAGGGGTGAGAGCGAGGTGGCGGATGGAGGTGTCGCGTGCGCGTCCCAGCCCAAGAGAAAGAAGGGAGAAACAGCAGCCACTTCCCTGGGGCGCGCAGGCCAGGGCCCAGACGCTGCAGAGCACGGGGAAACGCGATGGTCTTTTAAAGAAGGGAGCTAAGTGAGCAGCACCTACCCTCCGGCATGGAGATCCACCCTGAGCCAAGGGAGGCTTCGCGGAGCAGGGGAGAGGTGAACGGAAGCCCCTGGCCGTCCCCACCTAGGTCACAGTCACCCGAAGCAAGAGAAGCCCGCAGAGGCCCTGCACCCCGCTGGGGGAGTCCCCGGGCTGCGGCCTGCACCGTGCTGGGCAGAGAGAGAGCCCCCGTCCGCCTTCCTCCGCGCAGCCTTCCCTGCCCGCGGGCGCCTCCAAACCCCAGGCGGCTCCCCCAGCAGCCAGGCAGGCGGCGCCCCCGGGGCCCTGGGAAGCAGCGGGGCGGCCCTGTTTGAGATGCTCGGCTGCCCAGGCGCTGAGAGGCAGGCAAATGGCACCGACACCCGTCCTCACCCACCGGAACGAGCAGGTCAGCACCCAGAGGCCCTGGGACACGGCGAGGGATTCCGCCACACTCACACGCACCCTGCACCGCACCCCCGCGGCCACCGGAGCAGCCCCCCAGCGTGGACCCACGGAGGCTGACAGCGCCCCACACCCGCGCCACACGCACCGCACCCAGAGCTCGGTGTGACCGCCCTGCCTAGTCAGTGGCCTGGGCCAGAGCCGCCTGCAGCCTCTGCTGCCATCTCTTCCGTCAGGAGGACACAGACGGTACGGGAGGGCGCGCGCCTGGACCCGGGCAGCACTGCTGGGCAGCCAAAGCTGCCCACTGTGAGAGCCACCCGAGACGCGGTAGAGGCAGCAAACCGATCCATGAGGTACACAAATACCAGCGTAGGGACGCAAAACTCTGGACAAAACCAGGTCGGATGACGCCTCCAAAGGAACGCAGTAACTCACCAGCAACCACCTCAAGTAAATGGAATCAATGAACGGCATGAGAAAGAATTCAAAATAGTGATTTCTAAGAAAATGTAACGAGATACAAGAAAATGCAGAGACAATTCAATGAAATTAGGAAGACATTTCAACATACAGATAAGAAATTCAGCAAAGAAAGATCCATCATAAAAAAGGACCTGTGGCCAGGCGTGGTGGCACAGGCCTGTAATCCCAGCACTCCGGAGGCTGAGGCAGGAGGATCGTTGCATGTTCAAGACCAGCCGGGGCTACAAAGTCTGCTCAAGGCCAGCCTGAACTGCATAGCGAGACCCTGTCTCAAAAAGACGGGGGAAAAAAAAGGACCTGCCTGTGTGGTGGGAGCTCCCTAAATGAAATGACGAGCCCTGCTGAGAGCTCCGGAGCAGAGCAGAAGGAAGAATTTTTCAGTTTGAGGACGAGTCTTTTAAAACAATTCAGTCAGAGAAGGAAGAAAAGGGGAAAGAAGGGAGGGAGGACAAGAGGCAGAAAGGAAGGAATGAATAATTTTAACGAGTGAAGAAAGCTTTCAAGACTTATGGGGAACCATTAGAGAACAAGCTTGCCCATTATGGGAATTCCAGAAGAAAAGGAAAATAATTGCTGAAAACTTTCACAATCGTGGGAAAGATATGAATATCTAGCTTCAGGTAGCTCACAACACTCCCAGTAGCCTTAATAACAAAGATTCTCTCCAAGGCATATTGTAGTTAAATGTCAAAAGCAGAAGACCAAAGGAGGATTTTAAAAACAGCCAAAAAACCCCACATCGAGTCACATGTAAGGGAATTCCCATCAGGCGAACAGCAGACTTCCCAGCAGAAGTCCTACAGATAGAACAGAATGAGAGGATATATTTAAAATCTTGAAAGCATATTGTATATAGCAAAGCTATAGTTCAAAAACGTAGAAAAAATAAAGTCCAAGACAAAAAGGGGGGGAAGTTCATCACTAGTAAAATAGCCCTGCAATAAATGTTTAAGGGAGTCCAACATTAGAGGCCAAAGGGGGTCCGGGGTATAGATCTGCCAGACAGCACCTGCCTGGCAAACACAAGGTCCTGGGTTCAAGTCCCAGGACCCTACCACCACCAAAAAGAAGCATAAATGCTGGTCTTTTGGGGCCAGGGATATAGCTCAGTGGCACAGTGCCTCCCTTGCAAGCATGAGGTCTTGAGTTCAATTCCCAGCTCACAAAAATAAAAATAGAAGCAAGAGGATGGTAAACACATAAAAATACATGTGTGCAAGCACACATGAAAATATAAAACATCAGTAGAGCAGATTCATAAAAAACAAAGAATAAAACTGTCAATACTGAAAACTACCAGACCACAAAAAGAGAGAAGGAAACAGGATATACGAAATAACAAGAAAAAGATTTTAAATGACAAGAGTATATTTATCATTTACTGTAAATAACTTAAATCTCCAATTAAAGAGATTTAGGCTGACCATAAGGAGCTTTAAAAAGTAACACCCACATATTATGTGTCACACATGTTATGGCTCCTGTGTAGAAGGAGCTCAGGGAATGAAATAGCAAGTATGGCTGAGTGCTTAGGAGAAGAGCAGATCGATCAGAAGAAAGAATGTTTCAGCTTGAAGACAAGTCTTTTAAAATAATTCCCAAAGCCTCATGCAGTTATCCGTGGGGTTTTTTCAGGGGTGGTTGAATCTTGAGTGTGTGACGCTGGGGTTAAGAGTGAGTTATTATTAAACCAGTCCACTGATTGGTCTGGCACTGCCCAGATCCCCATAGTCTGGTTACAGCATAAGGGACAGAAGGGGGCTTGTCTTGTGTCTTGCATGCTCTGGCCTGCCTGCCTGCCATGGACTGTTTCTCCTCTGTGATGCCCTCTGCCAGGCCACCCTGCCTTGAAGCCAGCCTACTATGAGCTGAAACCTCTATGAACTGTGAGCTAAATCAACTTTTCCTTCTTTAACTTTGGGTGTCAGGTATTTTGTCTCAGCAGTGAGAAAAGTAACAAAGACAACAAACATACACTAATTGAAAAGGGAAAAAGAAAAAGATACCCAGGATATGCTGCCCAGAAGAAACTCACTGTAGTAGTAAGGACACATGTAAAGAGATGGGGAAAGTTAGCCCAGTGTGGTGGTGTACACCTGTAGTCCCAGCACTCTGGGAGGCTGAAGCAGGAGGGTGGAAAGTTAAAGCCCACCTTGGTAGCTTAGTGAGATCCCGTCTCTAAAAGGGGTGAGAGGGGCTGGGGATGTAGCTTAATCCAAAGGCCCTGTGTTCAAACTCCAGTACTACAAGAGGGGGAGGGGTGCACTATGCAAAACTGAAAGCCTTCTGTGGTAGCTGTATTTATGTCAGATATTACATAGTCTAAAACTGTGTAAAGAGGAACCGGGCGTGGTGGCGCACGCCTTTAATCCCAGCACTCAGGAGGCTGAGGTAGGAGGAGCATTGTGAGTTCGAGGCTGGCTTGGGCTACAACGAAAGTGCAAGGCTGGTCTGAGCTACATAGTGCGACCCTGCCTCAAAAAACCAGGGCTGGGAGTTTGGCTCAGTGGCTTAAGCGCCTGCCCTGGCAGGTACGAGGCTGTGAGTTCAGTCCCCAGTGCCACAAAACATAAAATAAAATAAAATAAAATAAAATAAAATGCAACTATAAAAAGAGACAAAGAAGGTCACTGTATAATGATAAAGGGATCAATTAAATAAGAGGAAATAACTAAATATGTGTGTACTCAGTGCTAGAGCACTCAGTTACATAAAAGCAGCACTGTAAGATCTAAAAGGAGAAATGGACTCTTACACAGTAGTGGCATGGGACACCACTTTTATCAATGGACAGATCATCCAGATGGAAGGTCAACAAAGAAATAGCACAATGCAACTATGCTGCAAACCAATTGGACTTAACAGACATTTATAGAATATTTTACCCAGCAACTGTAGAATACACAGTCTGCTTGTCAGCACCTGGAGTATTCTTTAGGGTAGACCACCAGTAAATCTTGAAATACTGAAATCAGCATGTCTCTTTTCTGGTCACAATGTAATAAAACTAAATAAACAAGAGGAATTTGGGAATGAAGAAAATGTTGCCTTTATGCACAATGGAATACTACTATGCCATAACGAAGAATAGACTTGAATCATTAGCAGGAAAATGGATGCATCTTGACACCATAGCGGTAAATGAAATAAATCAGACACACAAATACTGCATGATTTCTCTTCTATGAGAAACCCAAAGGATAAATAAAGAGCAGAATAAAAGATAACAGGAAACAGGAAGATTGTCTTTTGCAAAGCGGAAGAGGATCAAAAGATGGAGGAGGCAGGACGGGGTGGGGAAGGCGATATAAAAAGAATTGAGGTGTATTCTGCACGTGGATCAATTCCACATGATGAATATAATCACCACGCACTGCCAACACCCACTAATAAAAAAGAAAGTGTACAAAGGTTGGAAATTCTCTCGAAAGGCCAAAAGTTCAAGGTAGAAACCAAGACAGAAATTTAAAAATTTCTTGAAACAAATGAAAATGAAAACATTTCAAAATCTATGGAATACTTTGAAAGCAATGCTAAGAGGGAAGTTTACAGCAGTAGATGCCTCCATCAAAATAGAGGAGTGAGGCAGGAAGACTGCTGTGAGTTCAAGGCCAGCCTGGGCTACAAAGTGAGCTCAAGGCCAGCCTGAACTGCATAGTGAGACCCGTCTCAACAAATAATAAATAAATAAATAAATAAATAAGAAAGGGGAGGAAGAAGAGGAAAAGATTCGAAGTGAGCAACCTGAAGATACAACTCAACTACAAAAGCAAGAATAATCCTAGCCCCAGATTGGTAGAGGAAAGAAGTAACACAGATCAGAGCAGAAATAAATGAAGTAGACCCTAGAAAACTAATGAAATTAAGAGTTAGTTTTGTGAAAATCAAATTGACAAACCTTACCCAAGAAAAATGAAACCCACACTCGGGAGGCTGAGGTAGGAGAAGCGTTGTGAATTCGAGGCTGGCTTGGGCTACAACATGAGCGCAAGGCCGGCCTGAACTATATAGTGCGACCCTGTCTCAAAAAACTAGGGCCAGGAGTTTGGCTCAGTGGCTTAAGCGCCTGTCTGGCAAGCGCGAAGTTGTGAGTTTGATCCCTGGTGCTGCAAAAATAAATAAATAAATAAATAAAAATTAAAAAATAATGGAATGTGTGATACATGCACATGATGGACTACTATGAAGCCATGAAAATAGTCCTGTCATTTGCAACAACACAGATGGAACTGGCAAACATTATGTTAAGCAGAATAAGCCAGGCACAGAAAGACAAGCACTGTATAATCTCATCATATATGGGATGTAAAAAATTAATCTCAGGCTGAGCATGGTGGCACAGGCCTATAATCTCAATACTTGGGAGGTTGAGGCAGGAGGATCACTGTGAGTTCAAGGTCACCCTAGGCTACATAGTGCAACCTTATCTCAAAAAACCAGTAACAATAATAATCTCATAGAAATTGAAAATAGAGTGGTGGTTACCAAGTTATAGGTAGCTGGGAGTAAGAAGTTTTGATGTGCTGGTGTACAGTGGATAACTGTAGGTAACAATGATGAATTGTATATTTCAGACAACTAGAAAAAAGATTTTGAAAGTTTTTACCAAAAAGAAACGATAAATTCTTTGAGGAGGTAGATATGTTTAACCTGATTTGAAAATCGTACAAAACAGACAGGTATCAAGGCATTGCATGAGCTGGGTGGTGGCCTATGCCTGTAATCCCAGCTGTCTAGGGGCTGAGGCAGGAGGATCACAAAATCGAGGCCATGCTGACGTGGTGACACACGCCTGTAAGCCTAGCACTTGAGAGGCTGAGGCAGGAGCACCACCACAAATTCGAGGCCTGTCTGGGCTATGTCGTGAGTTCAAGGCCAGCCTGAGCTGCATAGCAAGCCCTTGTCCAAAAAAAAAAAAAAAAAAAAAACAAGCATCAATTGGTACCTCGTAAGTCTACACAAACTTTCCCCTAAACCTTCCTATTTAAGAAGGGTTTTCACAGCCGCCCCCCTGCGCAGTCCCCTTCTTCCAGGACTCTGGAGCCTCTTCCACTACTGCTTTGGGCTACGCCACATGGCTCGCAATCCCCGTACCTGCCAGTTTGTCTAAGACACCCTGGAAACCCAGATTACGTCGGGGTTTCGCCCAGGTCCGCGTGGCCCACTCCGTGGCTGCCGGTCCCGAGCTCTCAGCCGCGCCCGGTCAGCGGCAGTGCGCACTGGCCGCCCAGGTGGGCTCCTGCTGGGCCCCGGAGGCCGCGCTTTCCTGTCCGTTTGCCACCTGCTCCTCCCCTGCGGCAGTGCGGGGTGCGCAGGTCCAGGCCACCGCGGCTTGCGCTGGAGACCCTGGCCAAAGCCTGATGGTGCAGAAGCGCGTGGAAGCGGGGTTGGCCGGGGATGGTTGCGGCGGCTGCCACGCGCTGGACGACAGCCTGACCCCTTGGGAAGGGACCCACGCACGAGCCACGTAGTGGCTGTCCTCTACAGGTTAGTGTCTCTCCGTGGGCCCTTCCACAGCCGCCAGCCTCTGCCACCACGGGCATCGCCACGCTCACCCGCCCTTCGCGGTCCGGGGTCATTTTCTCAGCGGCCACAGCTCGCCTTTCTGCACCGGGCCGCCGGCGCCCAGGGTCTGCCCCAGGACGGCCTCGCGTCCGGCCCTGGCCAAGATGCTGTTGGCTTGCAGTGCGCGCCGGGCTCCTCCTCGCTGTGCCCCTGTCCCCGCCCCCGCACAGCCACACCCCGCTCCAGGGCCTCCTCCAGACCGAGGCGCTCGAGGGGACCACCCCTTCGGACCTCACCCCAGCAGGAACGTGGTCAGGCGTAGCCGGGGCCGGGCGCTTCACGGCTGGACGGCACCTTGACCCGCACTGGTTCTCAGCAGGTGGATGCCGCGGCTGATGTCAAGTCTGACGCCACCTGGGGACCCCACTGCCTCAGGGTCACTCATAGCAAAGGCGAACCCACAGCGTGGTGGACACCAGGAAGCCAACAGATGGACGAACAATCCCGGGAAGAGCGGCCACGTTCCCAGGCTGTTTCGTGGCTGGTGGGAGGGAAGCCACCACTTCCACAGGCATTCCTTAGTTCTGCAAACGTTCATTTTCCAGTGATGTTGAGCATTTTTTCATGTATTTATTTGCCATTTCTACTTCATCTGAGAAGTGTATATTCATTTCAGATGTTCATTTTCAGATCGAATCTTTAAATTTAGGGGTCTGATTTTTTGAGTTCTTCATATGTTCTGGATATAAATCCTTTGTCTGAGGGACAGCTGGCTAACATTTACTCCCACGTTGTGGGTCGTCTCTTCATGCTGTCCGTGATTTCTTTTGAGGCGCAAAAACTTTTTAGTAAGATGAGATCCCAGTTGTTGATTCTTTGTAGTATTTTCTGTGCAGTTTGGTTTATTTTCGTGAAGTTTTTACCCACACCTATGTCTTCAAGATTTCTACCTACTTTCTCTTCCAGTGGATTTAGTGTTTCTGTTTTAATATTCAGATCTGTGATCCAGTTTGACTTTAGTGCATGGTGGTAGACATGGTTCTAGTTTTAGTCTTTGGCAAGTAGAGAGCCAATTTTTCCAACACTATATATATATATATATATATATATTTTTTTTTTTTTGAGACAGGGTCTCCCTATGCAGTTCAGGCTGGCCTTAAACTCACTTTGTAGCTCAGGCTGTTCTCAAACTCACAACGATCCACCTGCCTCAGCCTCCCAAGTGCTAAGATTACAGGTGTAGCCACCACACCCAGCTCCACCGCCATTTATTAAAGACGCTGTCTTTCTTCCAGTGAACGTGTTTGGCCCCTTTGTCAGAAATAGGGTGGCTGAGCGTCTTTGTAGCTGTGTCTGCATCTTCTGATCTGTTCCACTGATCCACCCGTCTGGGACCGTCCCCCCACCAGTGCCATGCTGATTTTATCACAGTAGCTGTGGGAGCTGTTGAAGCTGGAAAATGACCCAGGCGTGACCTTACCAAAGTAACAAAGAGCACCTGGGTCAACCAGGTGAAAAAGTTGCTACAGCCCAGAAAAAACAGGAGGCTCCTAAACAATCCAGGCCTGGGTTGCTAGGCAGAGGGGCTGAAATTGATGTCATCCTTCACCCTATATAAGTAAACAGGCTGCACTGGTTGAGCAGTTCCTTTCCTCCCATCAGGAGAGTAAGGGCTCCACCTGACCCCAGCTTTGTCTCTTTATTTTTCTTATCCTCTCCCGGTCCCTCACCCCAAGAACCTCAGGTGCCCCATGGGTCGCTGCAAGTAGCTTTATAGTATAGTTTCAAGTCAGGGGTTGTGATGCCTCTGTGTTACCTTTGTTGCCCAGAACTGCTTTTGCTACTCTAGGTCTCTTCTGTTTCCAAATGGAAACTAGGAATGTTTTCTCTAGTTCTGTGAGGTATGCTAATGGTATTTTGATCGAGATTGTATTAAATCTGTGTAACAATTTTGGAAGTATGGCCATTTTCACTATATTGGTTCTTTCTATCCATTAGCAAAGGATATCTTTCCATTTTCTGATATCTTCTTTGATCTCCTTTTTCAGAATACTGTAGTTTTCAATGTATAGATCTTTTACTTCCTTTGTTAGATTGATTCGTAAGTATTTCATTTTTTTTGGATGTTATTGTGAAGGGTGTGATTTCCCTAATTTCCCTCTCAGTGAATTTATTTGTGTGCAGGAATGCTATTGGTTTTTGAATGGCAACTTTGTATCCAGCTACACTACTGAATTTGGTTATTAAATTGGAAGTTGTTCAGTGGAGTTTTTGGGGTCTTCTATGTAAAGTATCATGTCATCCACAAATAAAGATAATTTAACTTCTTCCTTTCCCACCCTTACTCCTTTTATTTCTCTCCTGTCTAATTGCTCTAGCTAATGGTTTCAGGACTTTATTGAATAGGAGTGGTGACACTGGACATCCTTGTCTTGTTCTTGATTTTAGAGTGAAAGCTTTCAGGTTTTGTCCATTGAGTATGATGTTGGCTCCTGGTTTGTCATAGATGGCTTTTATCAGATTGAGATAAAGGCCATATATCCCAATTTTCCATAGGGTTTTTATCATGAGTGGATGCTGGACTTTGTCAAATGCTTCTTTTGCATCTGTTGAGATGATCATATGATTTTTGTCTTTTTCTCTGTTAATATTGTGTATTACATTTATTGATTTGCATACGTTGAAACATCCCTGCATCCCTAGGATTAATTCCACTTGATCATATAGAATAATATTCTTGATGAGTTGCTGCATTCTGTTTGCCAGTATCTTATTGAGGATTTTTGCATTTATGTTCATTAGTGAGATTGGCCTGTAGTTTTCTTTTTTGGTTGAATCCTTCTCTGGTTTTGGTTTCAGGGTAATACTTGCCTTCAGGAATGATTTTGGAAGTATTGTTTTCCATTCATATTCATTAAAGAATTTCAACATAAGTGGCATTAGTTCTTTAAATTTTTTATAGAATTCAACAGTGAATCCATCAGGACCTGGGTTTTCTTTGTTGGTAAGTTTTTAATTACATTTTCAATTTCTTTGACTGATCCTGGGTTATTTAGAATATTTGTATGTTCTTGATTCAGGCTTGGCAATTCATATGTGTCTAGGAATCTGTCCATTATTAGAGTATAGGTTCTCGAAGTAGGTATTAATGATTTTCTGAATTTCTGCAGGATCCATGATTTCCCCCTTTTCATTCCTAATTGCTTGAATTTGAGTCTCTTTCCTCTTTTTGATGAGGTTGGCTAAGATTTTATTTAATCTTTGAAAGAACCAACTCTTTGATTCATTGATTCTTTGTATTGTTTCCTTAGTCCCAATTACATTAATTTCTGTACTTTATCATTTCTTCCCTTATACGAGCTTTGGGTTTGATTTGTTCTTCTTTTTCTAGAAGCTTAAGGTTCAACATTAGGTTGTTTATTTGAGCCGGTTCTGTTTCCTGATGTGAGAATTTGTCACTATAAATTCCCCTTGTAGGACTGCTCTCATTGCTCTCCATAAGTTCTGGTATTAGCATTATCATTTAATCGTAGATACTGTTTAATTTCTTCTTTAATTTCCTCTGCGACCCACTGGTTGTTCAGGAGGGTGTCGTTCAGTTTCCATGTGTTTATGTAGTTTTCGTGATTTCTTTTGCTGTTGACTCCCAATTTCATTGCACTATGGTCAGATAATACATATGGCATGGTTTCAGTCCCTTTGCCTTTACTTAAGCATGTTCTGTGAGCTAGTATGTGGTCTGTTTTGGAGAACGTCCACATGCAGCTGAGAAGAATGTGTATTCTGATGTTGTGGGGTGGAATATTCTGTGGACATGTACTAAGTTCATTTGTTCAGAGGTTCAGTTTAATTCTGGTATTTCCTTGTTGATTTTTTGTCTAGTTGATCTATCTATTTGCAAGAGTCGGGTATTAAGGTTCCCTATTACAGTTTTGTTAGTGCTTATTTGATTTTTCATGTCGTTAATTTGAACAACTCCTCCCACACAGTGAGTCCTACCACAGGGAAGTCACTGCCTGCTTCCTCCTTCTTTGTTGAAGTTTCTCTCTTTGCTCTCCCCATGGCCTTCAATTTTTGCTTCAGATCTTTCCTGGAACAGGGTCTCACTATGTAGCCCAGGCTGGCCTTGAACTCACAGTGATCCTCCTGCCTCAGCCTCCCTAGTGCTGGGATTACAGGCATCCATCACCACGCCTGGCTTTGTTTGTTTTTGAGACAGGGTCTCAATTTGTAGTTCACGCTGTCCTGGGACCACTGTGCATCCCTGGCTGACCTCAAACTTATCATCCTCCTGCCCCATCCTCCCCGAGTTGTCAGATTACAGGTGAGCGCCAACACCCCTGACACGCTGATTTCTATATATCTGAGTGTTGCTTATGTATGGCTGCTCACTTTATGAAAATCCACTGCAAAGATGAATATTTTGTAGATTTGTTGTACTTTAATTACAATGTTTATATTTTAAAAGGCTAAAACCAACCTATGACAAAGATAGAATAATAACTTGAAAAAAAGGCAAACCATGATGGGAAAAAAAAACGAGGAGTAAGTAGAGTATCAGCAATATTTTATATGGTTGTGAATCCCTTAGTGATAGGGATAGGTTTTGAAAAACTCACTGTTGGGAAAATGTGTCATTTGAGAAGCTCACGGAGTGTACTTATGCATATCTAGGGGGCATAGGTCAATCACCCCACACGGCCTTCAGATAAAGCAGGAGAAATGGCAATAATGAGGTATTACAGGCTATAGTTGGCATGTTTTATAGCCAACTGTTTTTTAAGTAGAAGGGATATACTCTAAAATAATAAAAAACATAGTGTAGCATACACATAGACCAGTACAGAGTCACTGATTTTCATCAAGTATTGTGTACAGTATTGTGTATGTAACTGTACATGCCATACTTTTTTTTTTTTTTTTGTCTTTTTGAGACAGGGTCTCACCATGCAGGTCAGGCTGGCCTTGAGCTCACTGTGTAGCCCAGGCTGGTCTCAAACTTGCAACAATCCTCCTGCCTCAGCCTCCTGAGTACTGGGCTTACAGGCATGCACCACCATGCCTGGTTCATGCCATATTTTTATACAGCTGAAAACCCAGGAGCTTCGCCACAGCTACGTGGGTGACGCACTGCCACGCGAGGTCATGATGGCCACAGCGTCGCTCAGGGACAGGACTTTCTCAGCTCTCTGTGAGCCTTCAGCACCGCTGCGCGCACTCGACCTTCCCCGACTGAAGCCTCACGCAGTGGCTCCTACCTGTTCTGTGGGCTAAGTGGGTGTTACACGGTTGTGTTTGCTCTGCAAAGGTTTGTTGAGCTCATGCGCTTGTGATCTGTCTGAATTTTAGTGTATGTGTGTGTTATGCTGCAATAAAATTTTTTATTAAAAAGTATAATTTTTATGTTACTTGATTAGACCTTGTGATCTTAGTATAGTAACTTTCACGTAATGCGCATTAGGAAAATGTTTTTTTTTTAATTGATTTTTTTTGAGACAGGGTCTTGCTATGTTAGTTCAGACTGGCCTTGAACTCACTATATAGCTGAAGCTGGTCTCAAACTTGTGATACTCCTCCTATCTCAGCATCTCAATTGCTGGGATTACAGGCATGTACCACCACACCTAGTGGAAAAAGTTTCTATTTTTAATAATGAGATAGGGCTGGGGACATAGCTCAACAGCACAAGTGCCTGCCTGGCAAGTGCAAGGTCCTGAGTTCAATTCCCAGTACCAAAAAAAAAAAAAAAATATATATATATATATATATAGTAATAATGATATAGGTTACACTAACAAATGGTAAACTGCAATCTTGCTGTATTTCAAGGTTTAAAATAATTATGTTTGACTAAGCCTGCCACGAGCGGGTCCCTGATGTCCGGTTATATATAAGTTGTCACTTTTATTGCTTTTCCTGAATGCTGTTAAGTATCCTTTTTAGAAGACTAAGTTCCTGACTCTTTAAGCTAAAAATAAAGTCTGCCTGTTTTTGCAGGAACTGTAGCTCTTTATGACTTCCCTCCACACAAGTGAGCAAACACGACAAAACAAGCGCAGTTCGGTGAGACGGGTCATTAACTGCTGCACTCCGGGCTGCGGCTGCTGTAATGTCACTTACACAAGCGCTTGTGTCACGGGTTCGATACATGCATAATGCAGGAAAAGGAAATTTGTGGGTTGCCACGGCAAATGTAATGCACTGCATTTGATGATATCTGCTGAACATCACCCTAATGCCTCTATAATTTTGGTCGGCGTGGCAGAATAATGGTTGGTACAGGAATTACTCACCAGTATTGAACTTCAATAAGTGTAAGGCCTCAGTTCATAATGTTCTGGCCATACACCTGCACTTAATTATGTCATCTGTTTTAAAATAACCCTGTTTTTAAAATACCCTTGACTTTTTCTCTCAGAAAATATTTCTAAGCAAGGAGCAAATAATACTTAACTCTGTCTGCAGAGGCACAGTTGGCGGTGCCTTTATGACCGCTCCATAGAGGTAGGAAGCGGGGTAGAATGTGGGCAGGCCCTCCGTGCTGCAGGGTCTCAGCGCAGATCCGGGCAGCCCCCTCACCGCAGCCTGCTCAGGCCGAGCCACTCGGAAGGGGGCGCTGCTGCGAAACGCGTGCCGTGACCTCCTTTCTGGAGCACATCTCTAGGTCAGGGTCCTGCGCCCTGGGCCGCCGAATCCAAGCCCACAAACTTCTGGGCCTGCGGACCGAAAAGGGCCAACCGGGTCTGTCTCTGCCCAGACGAACACTTAAATAACTTGCTCTGTGCGAAGCATAGCTCTGGGTACTGTGAAAAATACAAAAGAAGAGAACCGTGCAACCCACTCTCAGAGTTCAGATGTGCCCGTAGGTGAGCGTGCATTCAGTGGGGGAAGCTGAGGAGCCCCAGAACAGCCACAGCCCTGCAAAGGAGAAGCCCGCCGTGCGCTACTTGTGTTCAAAATGCAGAAGCTTCCTGGGTCGGAGGACAGCCTCTGTTGTTTCGTGTGTGCGCATGTGCGTGTGTGCCTGTGTACGTGTGTACGTACGTGTGTGTGCGTGTGTGTGTACTTCTTTTTAAACTTTTTAGTACTGGTGGTCTAATCCAGGACCTGTGCTTGCTGAACTCGCACTCTACTGCTCAGCTGCGCGCGGGGGCCTCCTCTGACGGCTTTGTTTCATTGTTTCCTTCCTCTAGAAACAATTTCGAAAGAAAAGAGGAAAAGGGTTCTATCAAGTTGCAAAACTGAATTCTCGCAGGGTGTGGTTGCATACCTCTGTGATCTCAGCACTCTGGAAGCTGAGGCAGGAGAATCCCTGTGAGTTCAAAGCCAACCTGGGCTACACAGTGAGTTCAGGAGCAGCCTGAACTACAAGGTGAAGATCCTGTCTCAAAACAAACACCAGCCAAAAACCAAAAACCAAACCAAAAAACCCCTGCATTCTCTCTCATCTTCCGACTCTGCCCGCATTGTACTCTTTTCCTGCTTGCTGTCAGCCTTTTTCATAGATGAATTGGTTAAAATTTATGTTTATTTATTGTTAAATATTGGTGTGGAAAAGAGCATGGCATGTGACTGTTGGCTCAGGGGTACCCATGAAATCATAAACTTCTAAGATGATGTCTGAAGGCTCTTCCTGGGAAAGAGTTTGTAGCGTTATCACCTTAGCATCACACGAAAACCGGCAAGGACGAGACCTCGCTTGCCGAGCCTTCCTCACGGCTCTGACTCACCCTGTTCGAGGGGCTGGGCGTTGAAGACACTGTCAGAATTCACCTGAAAGAGTGCCCACGGGTTTTCACCTGTAACGTCTCTGTGATAATAAGAAATTTCCGCTCACTCGAGTTTCACTGACACACAGTGGGATGGCATAATGGAAAGATAAGGTGAGCTTTTCCTAGGCGTGTGGGCTCAGGGAGGTGTTCTCACTGGGCGGGGCACCTGAGCCCCAGACTGAGCTTTCCAGAAAGCTGGGAGGAACAGGCTTCCCCAGGCTGGCTCCCTAGCTCTCTGTGCAGCTTGCTTACCTTCCCTATGCCTCAGTTTCCTCGTTTGTAAAGGGAGAATACTACTCCCTACCAGAGCTTAGTTAATATTCTGAAGTGTGTAGAACCTGCCGCATTGTGGCAGACACTCAACATGTTTGCTCTTCCAGGCATTTTTTGGTAGTGACATGGAATCAAGGAAGCTGGAACTATTGTTGCATGAAATGGAAACAAAGTTAAAATGAATGGACAGCAGGACTCACACGGCAGTGCTGGTCTGTGGCCGGTCCCAGCGGAGCTCTTTAACCACACAGGGAGTGGACACAGGAGAGCCACAGTGAGGGCACAGCCCCAGGCACTGTCCAGCTGTCCCCTCAGACACGCCCTGCCAGCGTCCCGCCTGAGCCCTGGCTCTGTCCTAGTTCCAGTCCTTGGCCCCCTCACGCTGAGAGGTGGAGTCAAGGCCGATGCTTTCTCAGCTAATGGAATGAAATCACTGCGGCCCCATCCATTTTCTTAAAATAGCAGATTCTTCTGTCTCCTTCCAGCACTGTTTCTTAGCTCATCTAATGGACTCATCCTCACCTATCCGTTTACCTAAAATAGAGCATTGTTTTCTACCCCCCTCCCTTCTCGTTCCCTTCTGGTTTTAGGTGGAACGCAGCCTCCTCTCCCCAGACGCTTGGTCCTACCTGGAACACACTCGCCCCAAAAACCCCCTGCCCAGCCCCTTTCCGAGTCCAGGAAGAGCCAGCCTGGGGCCACAGCGGCTGCCTGGAGGCTGCCTCTCCGTCCACCCGACAAGTACTCTCACTTTCTTATGATCAGTACTGTAAGTCAGATCAAAACCGCAATTCCGCGTGGAGCAGACGCCCTGCGGCTGGCTGGCGGCCGTGCACCGGCTCCCCCCTGGGGGTGAAAGCTGCGTGTGTACCGCGGGGGACACGGGTTAAGCGTGGGGTGTAATTTACACTCCTCCCTGGGATCGCTGCTCTGCAGTCCCTGGGTTGTGCAGTCCACGTACAAGTGCAGAACAAGATTCCGCAATGCTTCCTTAGAGCCGGGGGACGAAGGAGCCCCAGTTTCTAAGTATGCATTCCCAGGGTGGGGGAGGCAGGCACGACATCTGGCTTTCCATGTTTTTGAGCAACAACGGGGAGAAGGCAACCCTTCCAAGCCTGCGAGCTCGTGCTCACGCCCAAGGTACCCTGGGCTCGTGTCGCTCTGGTGCAGACAGCTGCGGCCATGACGCCGAGGAACTGTTCTCAGGACTGTTGCAATCCTGTGGCCCCTCCCTCGGTCTGCATCGGCCTTTGCTTCTTCCCTCACTGGGGTCTTCGAGGACAGAACTCAGGCGCTTGCCTGCAACAGGCTCCGGCGGGAGATCACGGCAAGGGACGGGCGGGCCCCTCGGGGACTCAGGGCTGTGGATGTCAGCTCCCTTACGTCTTTTATTTAGTTAGTTAGGTTTTTTTTTGAGGCAGATTTTGCTATGCATTGCAGTCTGCCCTTGAACTCACTTTGTAGCCCAGGCTGGCCTCATACTCACAGTGATCCTCCTGCCTCAGCCTCCAGAGTGCTAGGGATTATAGGCACACACCGCCACACCTGGCTTAGTATTTGTTTTGTCCAAATTTGTCATCAAACCTGTAAGGGTCCCTAACACTGGCTTTTGTTTTATCAGTGAAGTCCTCTGTGCTATCATGAGCCCATCACAGAAGGCCAATAGCTCTCCCTCCTCCTGCGAAGAACCCCAGGTGTCTGGCGAATCATCTGCCTAGGCGTTATTTCTGGGGGAGAGATCAGTGGAGGAGGCGAGCAGAGTCTCAGAAATGCCTTTCCCTTTGGTGTGAGAGGCCTAATCCAACAAGTTATCTGAGGCGCAGACTCAGCACTCTCTGCCAGACCTCAGCGTGTCAAGGGCAGAAAGCTTCCTCAGGGCCGGCCTCCGCTCCTCAGTAAGATAGGCCGGGGAGGGAGGGAGAGAGAGGAGTCAGCATGGAGAGAGTCGTAGCCAGTGAACGGGATTTGTGAGTGAACGGCACCGTCCGCCCAGGAGCCGCCAGTGACGGGAGACTGTGAGAAGACCAGTGGAATCAGATCAGAAAGGAAAGGGAGAGGAAACAATTCTAATATCCATAGGGAACCAGAAAAAATAGCAAAAGCAAAGAGGGGGCATGACAGCCCCCGACCGGAAGTTACACTGCAAATTACAGTGATAAAAGCAGCCCGGTACTGGCATAAAAACGGGCACCAGGGCCAGCGGGATGGAACAGAGGACCTAGAAACAACCCCAAGCAATGCGAAAATTTGATCGTTGACCAAAGGGCCGAAAACATGCACTGGAGGACAGACAGCCTCTTTAATAAACAACGTTGGGAAAACTGGCTGCTCAAACATATCTCTCTCACAGTGTCCTAAACTGAAATCAAAATGGATCAAGTAACTAGATGTTAAAATAACAACACAACCTGCTGGAAGAGAAAACAGGTAAAACTCCTGAAGTCATCGGCATAGGCAAGGACTTCCTGAGCAGAACACCAGTTGCACAGGAAATAGTACCAAAAACCAACAAATGGGACCAATAAAAATTTTTTAAAAAAACTTCTTCACAGGAAGAGAAACAACCAACAAAATGAAAAGACAACCTACAAAATGGTTTTAAAAAATTGCCAGCTATTCTTCAGACAGAGGACCAATATCTACACTATATACAGAACTCAGGAAAGTCAGACTCCCCTCAGAATAAAAGATCCAATCAAGAGATATCCAAGTAAAATGAATAGACACTTCACAGGAGCACAAATGGCCAATAAACACATGATCAGTGCTAAGCACTGGCCTTAAACTCACTTTGTAGTCCAGGCTGATCTCGAACTCTCAACGATTCTCCTGCCTCAGCCTCCCAAGTGCTGGGATAACAAGTGTGCGGCACCACGCCCGGCTCTGCATTAGCCCTCAGCCTGGCCTGCGTGCTGCTGGCCCCTCCACCCCGCCTTAGGCTCTGTCCCTTCCTAGCTGCCTATCCATGAGCTAAGCAGCCAAACCGCCTCTTCCGCTTGCAGCCAGAAGGCTGGGGTCAGTGAGCCGGGCCCAAGCTGGAGCCCAGGCGGACAGAGGGGCGAGGGATCTGGGGTGGAGCAGCAGGCGGGCAGAAGCAGCATCTGGGGAGGGGCCAGCTTTGGGGCCACAGCAGCCCTTGTGGCGGGGTCGTGCAGGACCAGCCTGAGCTGCAGGCTGGGGGCCAGGAAACCAGGCCCAGGCGGGGCGGCCACGCAGGCGCGGCGGGCGGGGAAAAGCAACGGCCCAGGCCGGAGGACAGCTGTGGCGCCAATGCAAGTGGCATCCCGGCTGGAGTGGATCCCAGGGCGCAGTAAAGGAATGACGCACACACGGCTCTGCCTCCTGTCCTACCGGACGTGACGGCCGCTAAGAATCCGGGCAGATCTCCATGCAGGGGACCCTCCATAGAGGGCCAGGGTCTTACAGTTACACACATACAAGCTTCCAAACCAAATGAATTTGGGGCCGAAATATTAAGGTGATTTTGCTTTTACCTACAAGCCGGGATGTGCTGGGACATTCGGGATTACGCACTTGCTCCTGACCCTTCTAAACGAAGCCCTGGTGGTAGGAGCAAGGCTGAGGTTTCTGAAAACAAGCACAGAGGCCGATCCTGCAGGTGACTAACATTTTCGGGTACTGGGAATCAAACTTAGGACCTTATGCTTGCCAGGCAGGTGCCGTGCCTCTGAGCTACCTCCCCGGTCTGTGGGTGACTAAGTCATAAGACAACCCGAATTTACACCCCGCAGGGTCTTTTGTTCAAGTAGGCATTGGTTGGAAAGAAGAGGGGTTTTGAAAATCAGTATGGGGACCCTTTGGGCAGAGTTGGACCCAGCCTGCCCCTGGACCTCCAGATCCTGCCACGTCTTCTCCACCGCCACAGCCGCCTTCTTCCCTGGGTGAGGAGGCGCGTGTCCCCCGTTTCTGCAGCAGACAGGCCCTCTGCACCCGACCCCTCTCCTTGCTTCTAGACGCAAAACCAGACCTAAGTCCTGGCAGACCCCAGATCAGTCATGAAGTGCGGCCTCCGAGAAGGAAGCAAACTCACTGACAGAAAACCAAGGTTTTACCAATTTTTCTGTTTTTATTAGTCCACGTCTGCAGCACGTGATGACTGCATTCACAGCGGGGGGCTGGTGTGCGGGCGCAACGCACCTCACTGCTTTTTACGTCTCCTTCTCCTCCCCGCTTCCCTCTGTCTGCAGCACTTGGTCCCCTCCTCAGCTGCAAAAAGTCCGGCTGTTTCCTATCATTGCCCTCCATTTTACTCTTTAATTTATTTATAATTTAAGCTGCTCCCATAAGAGAAACCATGCATTTGAGCCATATTTGAGATTGCATGTCTGATGGGTTTGCCTTAACATTATAGATTCAAGGTGTATCTGTTTTCCTATACATGACTCACATGTATCCTTCTTTATAGCGGAGTAGTACTCCATTGTGTATAAATACCATGTTTTTTGTGCTTTCACCGCTTGAGGATTGACCCGTCTTGACTGATAAAAATGCGTATGTCTGGGATCTTCCCGTGTCGCACCAAGGCAGAAGGAATGTGAAGTAGTATCTGGCTGCGTCCTTGATAGCGGGTTCCCGACGCGAGGCCCTGGGTTGGGAGTGTCAGCTGAAGCAGCGGGGTGGCTCTCCCCGTTTGCCCGGTTGCCCTTCTGGATTTTACCAAGTGTTACAGCGAAGGCAGATTCACCGGCCCCACAGGAAACCACACGGCACTCGGAGAAATGGGGAGAGTTGAACTTGTTATTATGCTGGCAGGTCCAGAGGAGGGCAGCACCCCAAAGTCTGAGCCCCAGTCCGGGTTAGGGGAGTCGGTATATATAAAGGGTTTGTGTCGGGAAAGGGCGAAGTGAACAGAGGCGGTGACAGGTGACAGGGTTAGGGCGTGAGCGTCTGATCAGCCTGGGTCGGGTCCCAGCGGGAGCAGCTCGGATGGGAAAGGGAGGAGGGGCACAGCAGGGCACAGAGAGGCCCCAGCCCGGGGGAGTCACAGGGCGGCTAAATGTTTCTCTGTCTCAGTGCAATCGGAGGACGCGGGCTGGAGCAGAGGCTCCTGGGCGGCAAGGGCGAGGGCAGTTCGGTTGTCAAAGGCAGGCAGGGCGCCTGGGGCGATGGGCGGCAGAGCTGCAGCGGGAGCCCGAGGGCCTGACCTGAAGACGCGGTCGGTGCTGCCAGTCGTTCGTGGCCCCTGCGTCTGAGTTAGGTGCGCAGTCTACCGAAATCCCCCGTCGGCCCACATGGCGCCTTCAGTCGCTCATGTTCATGTGGCTTCAGTCAGCAGGAACACTCGGGCTTGGTAAGCAGGAGTCTGACTTAAAACACACAGGCCAGCCTTGGCTGACGAGGTGAACTAATTCTCACACTTCCACCCCCTTGAATAAAGGGGAGGCCAGACTCCCCAAGGAAGAACCCCAGTGCAAAGCTGAACTCTGTGTCGTAAACCTTCCTCCCTCGCCGCCCCCCAGGGGCCCACAGCCATCCCCCCGGGCTTCGGGGATGATGAAGGGACGGAGAAGGGACGGAGAGGGGCCCTGAGGGGACCGGAACCCGGCTCCAAAGTGGCTCTCTGTCCGAGGGGATTGAAGCCTCAGCTCGGTCCAGCAGCCAGACTAGAAGGGCAGGAGTTCCGGGGGGCTCGGCACTGGCCCGCTTCACGGGGAGGTGAGCTGGCCCGTCAGGGTCTTGCACTCACTGCGTGACTGCTCCTCGGTTCTGGCATGCGTGGTCGGAATGGACGACTCAGCCGCTGGCAGCTGCCCTCCGCCGGCTTCCGGAACTGGAGAGCGGGCCGTCAGAGCAGGAAAGGCCCGGCACAACCTGCGCAACTGCACCCGCCCAGCCGAGGACTGTCTTTCACGGGTTCTCGTCCACGAGCCAACACTGACAGATCTAATTACCAACTTGGAGCATCGCAAAGCTTACCTGTGATACGAGCACGATGCTAGGCAGAAATGTGAAATAAAGCAGGCAGATGTACGTGTGGGGGCTCACATTTGTAATCCGAGCTCCCCCGGAGGTTGCAGGTTTGAGCCAGCCCAGGCAGTTCAGTGAGCCCCTGTCCCGGAGTTGAAGGAAGCGGAGGAGGAGGAGGAGTCCGATGCCAGCCGGGAAGCGGGGAGACCATCACACCCTTGAGGTGAAGGGGTCAGGACCTGCCCAGGCCCATGTGTTAAAAGCTTCACGCCCCATCCATGACATTACTGGGAGGTGGTCTATCCCTTAGGCAGGGAAGTTGGGCCAGGGCTAGTGGTGCACACCTGTAATCTCAGCACTCAAGACCAGCCCGACCTACACAGCCAGGCTCCATCTCAAAAGGCAAAACAAAAAACTAAACCAAATCTAGCAAACAAACAAAACCCACCCGAAGGCTTCTAATCGGTGTGGGCGTGCCCCAGAATGGGGTATCGGGACGGAACCTTATCACCTTCCTCTTCCTCTCTTTCACACCCTAGCCACTAAGTGAATGGGTCTGCCCCACGTTCCCACCACGAGATGCTGCCTCATCACAGACCCCAAAGCTGCAGGACCGAGACCCCTGAAACGCTGAACCAAAATAACCCGTTTCTATTTATAAACCAATTACCTCGGGTATTTGTTACAGTGATGGCAATCTGACTCACACAGCCTGTCAGATTAGAAGAGCCCTTACAGGATGTGGTCTTACAAAGAAGTAGAGCTGCACAGCTGATAAAATTGAACTGTGTTTACTGGCTCATAACTCAATGTCTGGTTCGATGCATTTGTTTTATAATTAAAATTAGCTGGATGTGGTGGTGTACGCCTGTAATCCCAGTGCTCAGGAGGCTGTGGCAAGAAGATTGACATGAATTTGAGGCCCCCCTGGCCTACATAGCAAGACGCTGTCTCAAAAACAAAACTATGGAAGCAAAACCCCCCAAATTGAACATTTCAGCATTTCTGTGGATGATGGAGGAATGAAGCCATCAGGACAGCCGTGGGGAACAGAAGCAGGCGTGGTTTATTAGAAAGAGCAAAGAAAAGCCCTCCCTAGACGAGGGGCCAGAGGGCGCCGGGGAAGCGGCCGACTCTGGAAGCTCACACACAGCTTTCTGGCAGGCGAGGCGGGCAGGTGGACGCGCGAGGCCGCAGGTGTGCCGTGGCCTCTGCTCGCCAGGCTTTGTGTTGCCGGCAGATTTTATTAGTCCTTTGTCTTTTGGTTCCATTGGCTGATCTCAGTTTACCGCGGTCCTGGACTCCGGTTTGCTCAGTGTGTTGGGGCCCCTGACCTTCGTCCCTTTATCTCCTGTCCCAGCACCCTCCTCGACAGTGTGGGGAGGGCGGGGCTCACCCTGGCTGCTTCTCTGTCGAGAGAGGACGCTGGCGGGGCAGCGGGCAGGGCCAACACGGCGAGGTCTGAGGGCCCCGACTGGACGTAGCAGCGCCCATCGAGGAGTCTGTCTGCACCACCATCTGTAGCTCCAAAGCTGTGAAATGAGAAGAGACGATGTAGACCGGAAGGTTGAGCATGCGCGGTTAGAAGAACAGGGTCTGAGGGGCGTGGCCGCTGCCCGGGGCAGGGAAGGAACCTGGGCTCCCCGCGTGGGATCCCTGCCCAGGTCCCGGCCTCAGAGCAGTTCCGTCAGGCTTTAGAAGCACAGTTAGCCAGGTTTCACGCTGCATCTCTCTTTTAGACTGGTTGGCGTAAAAGCACCATTCTCCTTTTAGGAATAGATATAGACTCTCCTTTTTTGGCAGTCAGAAGAAAGTAAGTCTGATTTTTTAAAGATTTTTTTTATTTCAAAAAAGAATGTATAGGACATTAGAAAAACATTGGCAAGAAACACAAATGTTATGAGTGCTATATTATTTTCAAAGGAACAATTCACAGTAGAAATGAAATCTGAAAATGACCCTGTGAAAACTACTTTTCACTCAAAGTTCTTTTTCTTTAACACAGAGAGACTGAAGTCCCTGTGCTTTTGAAGGACAATTTTAGCTGAATTGAAAGATTTTTGCTGAGCTTTTATAGCTGTCACCATGGCTTTTGGGCGTCACTGAACCATAGTAACAGCTGCAGGTGTGACTGAGACCGACAGCAGGGGCCAGAACACCTAAATTGCATAGCTCACCTAAATTATTGTTTATCTATCTATCTATCTATCTATCTATCTATCTTGTTGGTTATATTTTTGTTGGGTGCTTAAGACCGAGTTAAGGTGAGACCTATATTAATCAAAATTAATTGCCATCTATCTATCTATCTATCTATCTATCTCAGGGTAGTTCAGGCTCTTTGGCAGTTATTTTGGGGACATTTACGGAGCCTCTTAGCTCCTCTGTCAGCTTCATTTTCCAGGGTCAGTCTTGCTTGACCATTTGGGTTTCTGTGGAAGCCTGGGAGATTCGTGTGTGTGTTTGGTTTTGTTTTGGGGGCCCCTCCTTTTAGCACAAGGTACACTGGGCAGCTCCTTCCTGTAGCTCCTAACAGCAACCCTACGCAGGAGGCTGGGTGACGCACTAGAGCTGCGGGGTCTTGCAGAGAGGTCTCTCTGTGTCCTGGATCCCTGCTTACCTTGGAGGGCCGGGGCCGAAGTGTTGGGGTTTTTTTTAGCCCAATTATCTTTCAGAGTTTTGGTCTCTAAGTCTCAGTCGTTGAACCCCCAGGAAGTCAGTTACACCAATATCAAAGTGGGAGCGGTAGGTTTAACTATCATAATCTTATCTGGGTATCAACCACTTTGAAATATAAAGTACAACCAGAGAACTGCTATTTTTTCCCATGATGATTATCTTAGAAGTGAAATTTTATAGAATGTTAACAGATTACAGTTA